>JAQFVV010013299.1:0-164854 GCA_028023455.1 Epiperipatus broadwayi
AATCCAATCCATGCTTCACACCTTCCTATAAACAGATTAATAATATAAAACAAAATTAAGTTTATAGGCCAATATCAACAGGTTTTGCATTACAGCTAAAATTAATTATGTTTATTAAATTTGTATTTGCTTGTAATGTTGCTGTTTAATAAATTCAAGTAGCATTAAATTGCTGTTAAAAATAAAGTAGCGAAGGCCGTTTAGTCAAACATATATTATACGTCAAGCATATATATATGAGAATGCAAATTATAAACAAGAACAACTGAAAACATGTATTGAAAAAAATAAGAATGTATTTTAGTAAATCTTGTTAAATATTGGAAAAACCATGATTGCAATTTGAATAAACCAACAATAAAAAAAGAGATAATATTTTAATTAGTTAAACACATTCAGTCCAATTAAGCAGCTCTCTTATTTTTAATTAATAGAATCCAAGTTTAAAGAAAGAGATTTGAGATAAAAAAGTAAAAGTTATTTTTGGAGGGTGTTTGCTGAAACAAAGAGGCATGGGAGGCTTATCAAGATGTCAGATCCACGCCACAAACAATGAAGGACAGCTAAGAAAAAGATATAAGGAGAGAACAAAGAGGAGGCATTCAGATTTTGCTATTGGAAGAATTAGATCAGATTTTGCTATTGCAGGTTGATTCAAGATTTTGTATTACAGGCATTCAGATTTTGCTATTGCAGGTTTCATTCAGATCTGCTATTGCAAGAGTGCATTCAGATTTCTCTTAGGAAAGCCTGTCAGATTTGTTGCTTGATTTTATTTAAAAAAAGTCTACAATTGTAAATCCTCCTAAATCATGAAAGTTTGAACCTGCTCAAGCTTCAAAAATCATATAAGTATGATGGATTCTAATATCTCATTAGAATAAATAATAATTTATATATCGCGGGAGTTTCCTCAATACCAGAAAAAATAAACAGTCTTAGTATATCGTCATCTGAACTTCTGTGCTGTGTCTGGAGACTTGAAACCATGCTGCAATTACCCTTTCTTTGTCAGTCGAACATCATCCAGTTGAGGATCAAGCTATGCTGTCCGATGGAATATGACCAAGGAATAAGGGCGATTAATCATATCTCTCCTCATGAACTATTCATTATACTGCCTTTTTGTCAATTTAATAATTTGCTTTCTTGAATGTTATGAAATGTTTGCTTAATGATATTTATAATCTAGCTGCTAATTGAGCTAGTTGAACATATGTATATGTAGTCATCTATCTAGATATTTAACCAACTTTTTCTTAGTATTCTTCATTACTCATGTGTAAATATTTAATTTTATTGGTTAGTTTATTAGTTAATTGTTCATATAAAAATCCTTTCAGTTTATTGTACTTAAATTCGTATGATAAGTTTCCTTTTTTGTTTGCCAATTTGATCTTCTCGATAATGCTTCTTTTGTCCACCATTAGCTTCTTATTGTCGGATTTGGCGATGCCTACACTTTAAATGATTTTACCTCTATTTTAGTGCAAAGCAAATTTAGACATACTTTGCGAATTTTAGTATTACCTGCTCAGACGATTGAGTTGACAATGTTTAATAAACTGGGAAGAAAGATTTAGATGACTAAGCATATTGATAGGTTTTCATTCTCTCATAGTTGTTAATCATTAATTTAGGAGAATACATGGGACCATTAAATCATTATTTAATATTTTAAAGTCTTGATGATAAATGTCTGTTTGCTAACTAAAACAGTTTCTAATTTTATTTTCTCACATTTTATTTTACTTTTACGTGAATCAAGGCACATAAAACACATTTCTTGTACTTTTACACACATTTAACAAATTTTGGCTCATGGGATTTCTCTATGTCTCTCTCCGCTATTTGCTAAGCTTTGTGGTTGAAAAATAATTTATGTATGGCTCAGATGGTGTTCATTGGTTCATCAAGTAACCAGAGTAAGTGAGAAAGGACAGGAAGTTGTGTTGTGGTTAATATCTACGTATGGGTGGCTTCGAGGTACTCGCTTAGAGTTCAGACTAGGGTTAAACCAGCATACATAATCCTGACCATTACAGTGGAGTTGCTTTCCATTCTGGCATCCGTCGTGTGGCTATTAGCTCGTACCCTGTGAAACGGCATTTATGTTTAAATAATAGTATGTCCTTGGATTTCTATAAATTGTTTTAGTCTTTGTAATAATTATTGATTCTCACATGTTTTATTCAAGTTGTCGCAGTGGGGCAGATGTCATTTTAAAAAAAAAAAAAATTTTTTAGTACCTGAAGGACAGTGAATAATATGTTTATATAAATATATGTAATTTTCATAGTTGTTTCCTAAGGTGAGCAAATGTCATTTTTAAAAATTAATTTAAAAGTTAAGGTGTAAGTAAAATTTTTTCAAATTGTGTATATATGAAATGAATAAACACATTTAGAAAAATTAACACTCCGTAGTTTATATGAATGAATATATATATAATAATAGGTATGAATATCAGAGTTATAGCAAGATTTTTCAGATAATTAGTTTTGTGGCAGTTACCATATTGTACAATTTATCTTATAAGTATATGCCTTCGTGAGCGGAAGTGTCAAATATATACCCACCGCACTCATAGACAGCTTTTAGTGCCCTGATTACTTAGAATGGCAAATCTGAGAGTTTAATATAATAATGTTTTTCGAATATAACATTTTGGTTAAGTACTTAAATATAGATAATAGAACTATGTTTCGTTGTACAAATTTTGAATTAAAATTGATAACATTCTTTAGATTAATAGAAACATTTGTAGATCAAACTTTGATAGTTCATTATAGTGTTTCACTTTCTCTACGTGGGTTTCCTTAATTAAATCAATAATTTTTAATATTAAATTTCACTTTTCAATATTTTAAAATTACGTTCATTTGGCTCTTGAGATATAAAATAAGTTTTGTTTCAATAACAAACTTAATCAAAAACAAATGCATATGTTCATAATAGATATATTAAAGATATCTTAGTATAAGATATATGTCTAAATACCCTTTAATTAGATTTGTTTTCCATTTCAGATATGCTATTAGATCATAATTAAATGTGATTAGTGAAAAATCATTTGAGTAACGTTAAATTAATATATTTTTAGTAACCATGTTTGGTGAGGACATCCATAAATAACCGTTTAGGTAAGACCTCATTAACAGGATTCTCATTTGTTGCTGTATTCAAATAATATAATCATTGTTTCACCTGTCATAGTTGCGACCATTTATAATATATAAATAAAGTCTCAGTTGACAGTTGACATCTTTCTAATAAATTCGTAACACATGATAGCAAAAATATTTGTATAGATGTATCTGTTGTAGTATATTTATATGTAGTCATTATTATTATTTAATGATGTTACATATTCATATATATGGATCTATAGTATACACTTAGTTATAGTTAGAACCGTTTTATCTAAAATATTTTTAAACTAGTTTGAATTCAAGCATGATTCTGTAAAATTGTGCGTGATAATTATTAATTATTTGGTGTGACCAAAAAAATGGTAGTTTGTTTAGATCCCAGGTTCATAATTTGGAGTATAGGTTATCATGGGATTTGACTTTCATTTTAATTGTTTTAATATTAATATTTGTTTTGATATCATTAACTTTAGGCTGGTAAAATTTTTCTGTCTTGAATAAAAATGGTAAGTGGTTTAGAGCCCAAGTCAGACATGTTGCAACACTTGGTTGTATCTTGTCTTAGACTTACTTAATATTGTGTATTTAAATAAATTTACTTATTCATGCAGATATTTTTTTGAAAGTGAAGTGAAAATCAAAATAAATTGTAATCACATTAAATTTTATAAACCTTATCAATGTAGTGCTTGGATCATTATCCATTAATATGTATATTTGATATGGCCATTGTCTTGTTGACTGGCGCCCTTTTCAAATAAATTGTCAACCCAGATGCAATCTCTCACATATCTAGGATATCAAATAAACCAGACTATAGTAGATGATCGTAAATGTATGCATAGTGAGCAGATAATTTTAATGCTAAAGCTACATCTTTTTATCATATAGTATATATATGCTTGTATTAATGTAACATGTTATTTTGCAGTTATTTCAGGTGTCAGAAAGCCGGAGTCACGCTATAAAGTGTGTGGGTATATTGAGACAAAACAGCAGTGATATTTTAGTGATATAACAATAAATAAAGTGAAATTAATATGTAGTATAAATATTAAAGACGAACACGGCAGGATTTTATATATTTTCATGTACAAACAAATCCCATAAGTGTGGGGTTGAATGGGGCCCACTGTAAGGTAGGCAAAGTTAAATTTACAAAAACATACAAATAAACAGATGGTTGGAACTTAGAATGGCTGACTCATTTTAGAAAGAAATAATTTTTTTGTGTTAATAACTGAGTAAAGTATACTTATCCAGATTGTTTAAAGACAGAAGCACATTTACAAGCAAAGTGGTGTTATATAACAGAATGGCAATATTAGATAAAAAATGGACCTTGGAAAGAAAGTTACCAGATTATGACAGCGATGAGGAGGTAATACAACAACTAAGTGCAGCAACATGCGACTCATAGTGATAAGAGGAAACAATAGGAAAAGATCATCACAGAAATGAGATAAAGAAAACAAAATGATGATGTTTATAATGACTTAATTCTCATGAATATGACATCACAAAAGACTGGACAGTTTGGAGGAAAACAGGGTGCTCCACAAAACTATTATAAAGAAAGTATTGCCAGATGAGGATACTCACTTTAAATGGCAATCAACAGAAGCAAGATGATACACAACTTTAAATCATTGATAGACTAATGAATTAAGAAAGGATGTACATGCCTTGGACATGTCCAGACAGCATCAAAGCACAGGAGGGAAATGGACAGATGAAGGTGGATGGAGGAAATTAACATTCATCAACAGATGAATCCAATCAGGCGCAACCAAGGCAATGAAATCCTTACGCCAATAATAATTAATCCAGTATCAGGTGGCAAAGTTGTACATATATTTGAATATTTTTAGAAGACAGGAAACCCTAGACACCTAGACAGTCTCAAAATGTTTTTTTTTCAATTTAGAATATAATAGAACAACAAGGGCATCAACGATCTAAAGTCATCATTGAAGTCACCAGGACTGGTGGAACACTCTGTCTATACAGCATGCAAACATTTATGGAATGAGAATGCAGTGACCTCAATGTGACTGTTAAGGTGCAGAGCATGTTACGAAGGTTTGATGTATTCCATAATGCATGAAAAGATGCAGATAACCATCAAGGAAAGTATATAGTTTTAGTTGACAGATAGTCAAATTAAACCTAATTCATTCAATTATCCAGAGACCCACCAGATGGTAAGGATGATTAGTGATATGCTGGATAAAGATATTAATAGGCGCTCCAGAGTAAAATATTGACGCGATTCAGATACTAACTGACGTGACTACTTAACTTGAAGCCAAAATGATGGATTCATGAACCAGGTAAAGTCTAAGACAGTATATACCTGGGATCTGGGAAATATGAACATTAAAATGAATATAAAACATTGTGAATTGAAGCAACAGGACTCATTTTAAGATCACGGAATTGAATTGGATAAACTGTTGATTATTGGTAAAGAAAAGAAAAAACTGTTAGTCGGCGCAAGTTAAATTTTTACATATGAGATGAAGCGAGCTCGCAGCACAAATTCTTACTCGACATGAAGCATAACAACAATTTTTAAACGTTTTTTTACTCACTGAACATTGAAATATGACAATGGATTTGAATCCAATCCGTACTACACGACTATAAATATGAGTTAATATTAGCAAACTAAATTAAGTTATAAATGACATATCAAGCAGAGGTTTTGCATTACAACTAAATTAATTATGTTTATTAATTTGTATTTGCTTGTAAATATTTTCTTTTAAATAAATTCCATTGTAACATTAAATTGCTGTTAAAAAAAATATTACTTGTAAGCGTTTAGTCAAACATATGTATCGTCAAGCATCTTTATATATATATATATGAGTTAATGCAAAATTTTGCTGAAATAAAGCAACATTGTATTAAAAGAAATAAGAATGTATTTTACTTTTAAAAATCTTTGTTCGATATTGTATGATTTGATTGCGAGATAAGCCACCAACATTTTCTGAAAAGAATGTATATTTTCAATTAATTTAAGCCTCAAGTCAGTAAACATGGCTTTCTCTTTCTTTTAATTAATAAAATCCCAAAGTTTAAAAATTTAAGTAAAGTAAAAGTTATTTTGGAGGGTGTTATAGAGGTATTCAAAAACAACAATTGTTAATGTGGAAACTGCATATTAATAATAATTTGAAAGTAGAATTAGAATCAAAAACTTTTAATGTTATTAATAAAAAGCATAAATATAGTAAAAAAAAAAAGATAAATTATAGAAAAAATAAATAAGGAGGATTTAATAGTAATAAGTGAAAATAAAGGATCAAGATTTGCTGTTTTAATGAAATGGACTATGATAGAAAAATAAAAGAAGATATAGTAAAGCAGGCAAACGTTAGATAAAGATCCAAAATACAGAAAATATTTTATTAAATTAAATAAAAATAAAACAATTAATTAATGAAAAGGAATGTAGGTTTTATATCTTACAGGTTTTGAAAATCCATGCATATTTGGGAAGGTTAAAACACATAAAGATGATATCCCAGTAAAAGTAACATTAGAATTTAATAATTATATCCTTAAAGATATATGTGATATAATGTATAAAAATATTGTCACTCAATAGGTTTTGGGTAGTTTAGTTGAAATTATAGATACATTAAGTAATGACAAGTTAAATACAAATGGAATGATAATTTCATTTGATAGGGAGAAAATGTATGAGAGTATACCTACAGAAGATACTATAAAAATCATTATTGATAAAATAAAAATGAATAATGTAATTTCAGAAGAATGTATATATGTTAAAAAAGCATTATTACTGATAAATGATGTTTTATATTTTAAATATAAGGAAGAATTTTGAAATATAACAAAGAAATAGGTTATGGGTTGCTCTATTTGTGGAATTTATCATCGATTGCAATGACTATATAGAGGAAACTATAATTGATAAGTGTATAAAAACTGAGAAAATTATAGAATATCATAGATATGTTGATGATATAATTTTAATAGAAAATAATAGGAGTATAGTTAATGCAGTTAAAGAATTGATTAATAATAAATTGTAATGGAAAAAAGAGGAGAAAGAGGTAAATTTGATTCAAATTTGTATCAGCCATGATTTCAGAAAATAGCAATTTTGAAAGAATTTAAGTTAAAAATTATAGGCTAACACTGAATGCAGATGAAGTATTTCAACAGGAATTGGAAGTGAAGAATAATTATGTTAATATGGATTTTAAAGAAAAAGATATTAAAAAATATTTCAAAAATAAAAATACTAGTAATACAAAAAATAATGTAAAGTCTGCATATAAAACTAAGAAATGGGTTTCAATTCTTACCTTATGATATTAAAGAAGGAATAAAAAATAGTAAATCTTTAGAGAAATGGATTTGTTATGTAAAAAAATTGGACATCATTAAGAAAAGGGTAAGGTTAGTTTATAAAATTAATGTTGATCTTTGCAATATATATATATATATTGTACCTACCAACAGGAAGATGAACCCTAGAAATCATGATAAATCTCTAAATTAGGTTATACTGTTATTTTATCTAGGTACTCTTAATTATTTCTAAATTATGTTTAGCTAGTATTAACAATTATGAGATCCACTTATCCTATTAACAAGATTACATACCCTTTAACTTAAACAAATACTAAAATATTTGTTCAATGGCATAAGAATACTAAGACACTCCTCCTTATAAGTATTTAAATATTCCCATGACTAACAATAATACTTAAAAAAATATAAAAAAAAACATCTATAATTATTAAATTTAAGTGAACCTAATTAATAAGTTATATTTTATTGTATATTGATTTCTTATTATTATTACTTTTATAGGCTTATAATTAATAATAACCATAATAATAACATTATATTAAAGAGATCTCAGAATTATCATTGATTTTAATTAGCTATTTATTCTACCTATAAAATATTAAGAGGTATTTTATTTAACTCTATAGGTAGTGTACCAATTAAGAAAAGACTTACAACCTTAATCTATAATTAAAATTATACTACTATTTTATATTCATGTTCCCTAATATTTAATAATAAATAACTCTTGTTATCTCAATTGAAATTATAATTTACAACTATCAGTAACAACTAATTGTTTTCCTACAAATAAACATACTTTAATAGATTTGCAAATATATATGATCAATGATTGATGTGACTAAGGCAGTTTGTAATGATTTAAGATCTCTTTTAAGAAATGTTTTTTCAAATGATTGTTATGAATTATCTGGTACTAGATTATTTTCTTATTCAAGTATCAAACTGTATGCTTTGGTTCATGTGTATATTATAATTAAGACTCTTTGAAGATGGTGTAGTGATGATGACTCTAACAAAAAAAATGCAATTCTCAATACTTAATTTAACTTTGAAACATCAACTTTAATCATATTATTTACAAGATCTTTCAATAATTATTTTAAACTACCAAGTAACTTAATACATAACACTATTAATAAACTTATATAACAATATAATACAGTAACATATATAAACATTTGAATATTTCTATTCCCCTTAATTACATTTAGATATGTAAAATTAAAAACTCCCTTCTCATACAATGTGGTGATGTTGTGATATTTAACTTTATTTCTTATATTACCAAATCATGTGTATTTATTAAATAATCATTCTTTTTTTTAAAATTTGATTTACAAGAAAGTATAAGAAGATTCAAAATATCGATTATTTTTATTTCTTAACCAAAATAATCTCATTATAATATTATGAAATATTACATCTTTATCTGTGTTTATATTTTATGATATTCACCATTTGATCTCTCTTTTTACCTCGTAGTAAGATGATATTAATACAATACTTATGAAATCATTAATTTGTTTTCTGAGATCACACACAAAATTTTTATGACCTTATTATCTAACTGTATAATAAAATACAAAAAAAAATAAAATAAAACTTTTGTACTGTCCACTCTCAAATATGATCTTAGCTCTCCTGAACTAATTTCAATTTGCAATTTATAATACTATACTAAAGGTTGATGGACCACTTTTTGGCACCTCCTAATCCTTATCGTCATTTTATGTAAACAACTCAGACATTAACTTCCTATTTTCAAGCTATACCTGTTTCATACATTTCTTATAAATGATAGCCTACAAATAATTACAAACTAGAATTAGTTATGATTCTATTACCACTATATTAAATTACTAAGAGTTAAACATAAGATCAAATTCAAATATCACCATTTATCATTTTCAAAAGTATATTCAAACACAGACGTATCCCCTCTTCTTATAATACATATAGGTAACTACTTTTACATGTATATTCATTCCACTAACTTATTGTTGATATCCATTTCTTTTAATTATCCAACAATATTTAATAAAATAAAAACTTTAAACAATTAATCACATAGATAAATAAATCAAATTAATTATTAATTTCTTTATCTATTGACTTATCCCCTCATATTGATAACGATTATTTTAAAGTATAAAATTAAACTATATACAAATATTATGTTGCAATTTTTTTTTTGAAAAATATAAGTTCATCTTTAAAAAAAAAAACGTTAATTTTTAATAGTATTCCAATCGTTACAAGTGCTTCAGACTGGTTATGCATCAACATTTCTCCCAATTATGCTACTTTTGTTCTCATATTAAAATTTTAAACTTACAAAATTCCAATGTAAACAGATTATTGACAATTTCTGGGGAGTTTTTTTCATAACAATCAAAGATTAACTTGAACTTGGATACTGTATTTTATTCAGATACTCTTGTGTTTATTATAATAGCCATATTCACCAGTCCCTACTATGCTTGTCTTATTATTTTTTATGTACTCTTTGTCAATGTTATCATTTAAAATAGAGCATTTTACACCTCTTTAAATACAGACAGATATTACCTTCAATATACATTTTATTTTTTTCAATAAGCATATGTTTATTCCATTAATTTATTCAACTCTTTATGTTACCATATATATATTGATTCTTTAATTAATTGCCTACAGTGATTATTTAATTTCTTACACTTATTTTATTTTGTTCATTTAGTTTTGATAAATAATTTTTTCATTTTCGAGCCAACCACTATGATTCGTTACAAGTATAAATATAATCCTCATTTAAAATTTTTCATTTGCATTTGCCTTGTATTACATTTACCATATATATAACTCATCATAAAAGTTTATTATAAATGAAAGATATTAAAACCAATAATGATCTATTTATATCTTTTATATCATTAAAATTTCCTTTTAAATATATTTTTCCATGTGCAAATATTCCTATTATTATCCATTCCTACTTTAGTTTTAATTATCTTTAAAAATGTACACTTAACTCTATCATGAATAATTTTCTTATTATTCAGCCATCAATTCCAATTTAATCTTGCACGAACGTGATAATAGCCAAGATGCATAAATATTTTATCTTGCTTATTAATTAAATTATGTATTAACATAATACTTATGATGTTCTCTTTAAATTCAGGTAAATGTGCATCTTTTCCCTTTCATTCTTCCAATATTTTTTCCAACATAATGATTCTCAAATATTTTGGTAAAATTATTAAATTGTTGAGTTCACCAACAGAGATTTAATTTTGTTGGTGCTTTTCTCAAGAACTGGATGAGCCACCAGGTGGCGCTGCAGAACCACCAAGAAGCCTGCAATTGATGTTTTATTTTTAATATTTGCTAAAAATTGCTTAATTTTAGAAGTGGTAGACCCCCCCCCCCGGTTCACGAGACAAATTGGTCAAAATCGCTGAAATTGAAATGTAAAAAAAAAAAAATAGCTAAAAATCAGTTACTTTTAGAAATGGTAGACCCCCCCTCTGCACGAGACAAATGTGTCAAAATCGCTGAAATTAAAATGTATAATTAGTAAAAAAATTATAATAAAAGCCTACGAAATTAAACAAAAACATACTAAATGTCAAAATGATTTAAAAAAGTATCACTCTTCAGTTATATAACTAACAGATAATAATTCAAACCTCATAGTAACCTGTAATAGCGTATTAGTTTATATCAAAAATTATTGCAAATAAAAAATCGCACATATATAAAATCAACAACACAGAAATAAAATAATCAGAGTAGAAAATTGAAATTTAAAACAAAAGTTGATTATAACATCTGAGGTGAATAACGTTTATAAATACCCCTTCCTTCCCACACAAAGTTCAGTAATTTACCAATTTCCCTGGAAAGTGAGTTCATCTTTCAGCAGGTCGTTGAATAGAACTGAAAAAATAGCTAAACATTTTTGGTACTATATGTAGTATAAAGAAATTTCCAGAACTTGGGTCATGTGACTGATTGATTTTGCAAGTTTTGTCACGAGGAAATTAATCTCTACATTTCGAGAAAGTGAAAGTATTTTTTTAAAAAATGGAAAATAATACTTTTTCTCATTTTAAATTATAAATCAATAATATCAACAAATTAAAAATCCTTCTTTTTCTTTTAAAAAATTTTATTTTCTCGTATCAATACTGAACATATATTTATAAGTTGTGAGTGGAGGAAGTTTGAAAATGGTAAATGTAACAATTTATATAATATAAAACTCCAACATTTTAACTGTTTTTATCTTCTTACAGTTATTTTTGGAGTTTTATATTATATAAATATGTTCAGTATTGCTATAATAAAATAAAGTTTTTGAAAAGGAGAAGGATTTTTAATTTGTTGATATTATTGGAGAACATATATATTTTAAAAGAAAAAGTGATTGTACATTTGCAGTGTTATAATATATGATTATAAATAAAATAATTTATATATATATGCATTTTCTCAAAATATTCATCGAACAAACTTTCTGGGTTTTTTTGGGAGGGCTTCCTCCGTTATTACTTTTTATTTAGCTTTGGGATGAAAGGAAGTAAAATGAAAACATTACTGTTCTATTTAGTTTGTGCTTTAATGAAGACAAAACTTAACCCTAAGATGTAATAATTTTTATTTATTGTATGAAATGCAGCATTTCAAAAAGTTCGAATGAAAACTGCTGTACACATTCCATTCCATAAGTTTTAAAGTTTATATGGCTTTTTATGGACACACACATGCACAACAAATTAGAATTAAAACAACTGATAAACAGACATTTAATCAAAAACTGACACGCAAACAAATGAAGGCAAAAGACTAGTGGTTTCTTTAGGTTATGTTTATTTATAATAAATAAATTTAAAAAAAAACACACAAATTCAAGTTAAAGTAAGATCTTGATATAAACAAACAAAAAAAAAACTAAGACCTTCTTGCAATGGCCATCTCAGCAAGTATGGCTTTGAACAAGTTCTCCCCTTTGTGGAGGTGACACCACATAAATTCGGCCATGTAGACATGCTGTTATTTTTGCATTTTAAAAATACTTTTACTTTTTTAAATCGCTTTGAGATTTAGTATGTTTTTTTTTAATGTCATAGGCTTTTATTATATATTTTTTTCTCATTTATTTCATAGGATTTTAAAAATAGCATTCATAATTTGCACTTTACTTATTTTTCATTGAACACTTTGTGTGGGAGGGGAGGGGGATTTATACACATTATTCACCTCAGATATTATAATCAACTTTTCTTTTAAATTTTAATTTTCTATTCTGATTATTTTATTTCTGTGTTGTTGATTTTATATATGTGCAATTTTTTATTTGCAATAATTTTTGATATAAACTAATATGCTATTACAGGTTACTACGAGGTTTGAATTATTATCTGTTAGTTATATAACTGAAGAGTGATTCTTTTTTAAATCGCTTTGACATTTAGTATATTTTTGTTTAATTTCGTAGGCTTTTATTATAATTTTTTTCCAATTATACATTTTAATTTCAGCGATTTTGACCCATTTGTCTCATGCGGAGGGGGGGGTCTACAATTTCTAAAAGTAACTGATTTTTAGCTATTTTTTTTTTTTACATTTCAATTTCAGCGATTTTGACCAATTTGTCTCGTGCGCTGGAGGGGGTCTACCACTTCTAAAATTAAGTGATTTTTAGCGAATATAAAAAAAATTATTAATTGCAGGCTTCTTGGTGGTTTTGCAGCGCCACCTGGTGGCTCATCCAGTTCTTGAGAAAAGCATCATTTTGTTTTCACTCCTTCATGTCAATAAAAACCTTATAATATACAGTTTTAAATTTTTAAGTAGATTATAATAAATTACTTGTTTTTAAAATAAGAATAAGATTTAAAAAATTAAGCAAACTTTTAGAGACAAACCAAGTTATTTGTTCTCTTGATCTGTAATCTTTTTTTCTATATCCAGTTTTCCCTAGACTTTTTACCAAAATATCACCTGCATGTTGTTAATTTATTCCAAATTGTACTTTCCCATTGGTTAATTCTCCCATGTCTCTGATTTTGAATATTTAATAAGTTGCTTCTAGTTGATCTATTTTTAAAAAATGTATTATTTGTGTTAAAATATTTCTCAATAAAAACACAATACCTTTTAGGACCTGAATAAAAATATAATTTGCTTTAAGTCAATTTAGGTCACTTTGATTTTATTTCTATACAGACAAGATTAATTTGATAGATTTTTAATCATAAAATAAATATTAATTATTTATTTTGGAACATAAATTAAGATTTCACCAGAAATAGTCATTTCTTTAATACTAGATGTGCATAGACATAATTATCTATCGATATAACACATATTTTTATTTATAATATTAGATTTGAACTTCATTACAATTTTAAATATTATCAAACAATTATATTATCAAATATTATTAATTTATATTTTATTATTTTATCTTTTATATACCTTTGAAAATAAATATTTTACCTAGGATTTGTAGCATTTATACTACTTTAAATTGACTAAATCTAAGTTCAAACCCTATGATAATTAAAATGACTTATTTTTTATAGTTTTGACTTTATAAAATTTTAAATTATGCATTTTAAGATTTATTCTTAATTTGTCTTATGATAGGGTGTACCAATAAAAAGGGTACAATATATATATATATATTATAAAGTTTTCCATTTTGTTAGGCCTCTACACTCTAATATAAACTTCGCATGAGTTGATCAAGCCATGTCGAAAAGAAGAAAGTTGTATTTCTATTTCTAAAAACATAACTATATTTCCTGATCAAACTCGGCCTATTAATTGTTGAGAATTATGCTATTGACGAAAATCAGTTTTTAATTTATTTGAAAGGCACCAGAGTTCTACAAGAACCCACTGAACTGTCATATAGCATCTCACAAATTAAAAAGAAAAGATATTTTTTTAAATTTATCGGTCTTAGATTTTAAGAATCGGTAATTCTACTGTAAACTAGAATTATCTTTCAATATTATTTTTCCTGTAACCTACAACATATTGGCAAAGGTAAATTACATTTTAAATCTTATTAAACTAATAATAAATTTAATAATAAAAAATAATAACTATTATTAATAACGCACAATGAAAAAGGTTGATAAAAGTAAAATCTCTTTTATTCCAACAAACTAAAAATATTTATAAGTTAAATTACGAATTAACTAAACTGGAGAGAACATGAATCAATTTATAAAAAACAGTTGGATAAAGTAATTTAATAATGTTCACTTATTACAATTCATTTCCAAGATCTTATATAAAATTATTTAAATGAAAGTCTCTTTAATAAGAAAATTAATGTCTATATCAGGATTATTTTAAGACTTGTTTGCAAATGCTTAATTTTGGTCACAATCAGGAATAAGTAGTCTTAACTTACCAGTAAGTTTTGTGAATTCATGAAGGTTGTAGATAACTATGCATAGTTTTTCGGGGTTAAAATGAGCTCACGGCCTTTGATTATTAGTTGATCTTGCAGTCCATTCTCCTAGTCGGTCTTGAAAGTTTTTCTGGTATACATCTTCAGGCACGATGTCTTCAGAAGCTCTGGTTCACTCCGACATGCCAAATTACTTCAGCATAGAGCGATCTTGGATATATTATTGTTATCCAAGACCAACTAGAGAAACCAATGAACAAGATGTTCTTCAAACTGACCTCTGCCTTTTATACTAGAGGCACAGTTTTCAGACTTCTGCGCATATCTTTTGTTTGTCAAAATATATGTTGATAATCTTATATATTCTTTATAAAATTTATGGTACAAAGTCTTTATTTTTTTCAGCATAATTCTGCCATCTTTAATTAGGTGAAATATTTTTACTTTTTCTTATCTAGATTGGTAATTTGTGTCTTTTGTTCTCTCCAATTCTAACTTTTATTTCTAATTACATAAAAAAAAAACGAAAGAATAATTTAACTTTCATTGTACATTTTTTTTTTTTTAAAAAAAAAAAAATTAGTCAAAAAAAAAATCTAAATTTACTTTTATTTTTTTAGCTTTTATCAAATGCCAATATATTTGCAACGTATATAAATAAACGTTACAATATATATATATAGGTCAGACAGGAAAGTCTGTTATTGAAAAAAGTAAGAAGCCTGATAGGAAAAATTAATAGAAGGGATATAAAATCAAGTCCAAATATACATTTTTTGGATACTAATCATAGAATGAATTGTGAAAAAAAAATTCAGATAATAAAGTATGTTAAAAACTACAAAGACAGAAAATGTTGTGAAACTTTGTATATTCAAGAAAATTTTAAAAAAATGTATAATCATGGTTAAAGATTCAGCAGAATTATGGTAGAAATGGGCATTGCAGGATTATTGCAAACTTTAGAATTATAATTAAAATATTATTTTTGTAGATTGTTTTGTAAGTATATATATATATATATAAGGATAGTAATAGATTTATTCATTTATATATATATATGCATTTTGCTAATTATATTTATTGTAGTATAATGTAAATAATGTCCACTGGGTAGAGTTGTTTTAGAATATTGGTCATGTAAACATCTTGATAAGTTTCTATTAAAAAATGGCTGGATGTATAAATAATTTTTTAATTTATATTTAATTGTCTATTTCAATTTTCTTTTAGATTGTTTATTTTAATTTTTATCAGTATGAATATGGAGTTATAGGGAGGATAACTTTTTACTTATTCTAGATTTTATAAGAACCTAATGGTTTTCACAAATAATTATAATTAATTAGGAATAAGTTGATAGCTAACTCTTAAATCTTTCAAGAGTCCTAAATATTTCATACCTTTATTTATCTGAGAAAAAGATCTTCTTAACAATCGGATTAATTTAATTTGTGACATCTGTTTTCATTGAGAACAAGTATGGATTGATAAAATAATAATACAATGATAATTACATAGTTTCTAATTTCTTAACAATTCAACTTTTCCATTGATGTGGGCACAATAAAAAATGAAATCTTTGTATATACTTTCAAAATGATACCTTGGCCAATGTAAATGCTTTAAAAATATATTTCAAATTCATACAATTCAGGATAATAATTTATAATATCTGTTTATGTTTATAATTCCCCAAAACTTATTACTCACTAGAGGATGTTTCAATGTTCTGAATCATCTATTTTAATATATAATCCTTTGAGATATTTTATATAAATGATTATATTATATACCTAAATTAAAATTTGCATATGTAATCGATTTTAAAAGAAAAGCAGTTTAGTTAATTAAAAGAATTATGGGGAATTTTGCCAGATCAAATAGTTTTTAAAAGTAAACTCATCAACAGTGCTGAAGCATCTTTCTAATCACTTCCAACTTTTCATTATTATATTATATTTGAGATATAATTTATTATAAATGTATTTAAATGGTCCTATCAAAGGCGACCTCTTAAAATACAATGGATATAGTTAAATATTTTTTCATAATTATTTTAATCAGTGATGATTGTTTACACATCAACATTCCATTTTTACTTATTGTATTTCTTCTGGTGTATAAATTAAATTTTTAATTATATATATATATTCATATAATTTTTGAATGGAAATTATTTGAACTAGCAATACCATCTGTATTTAAATCCTTTTGGTTGATTTGCTGAAAATAAAACTTTCTTAAACAAATATTTTATAATAATCTTTTGAAAATAATATAATAAGTAGCTAATTAAACTTTCTTTAAAGATTATTCTTTGTCAGTAATATGTATAGTTTTTTACATTTCTTTTAATTTTCAAAGTCTGTTGATTGAGAATCATAGAAGGATTTTTTCCCCTTACTATTCTTTTTCATAGATAGCATTTACTTTTTTTGTTCGATCACACCTTTAATTCATGCTATTTTATTTTTTAAAATATCCATAGTTTTTATTAGTAATTTTTTATCTTATTGATCTTTTCCCCCTAGAATGTGCATTTAATTAATGTGATACTGTATTTTATTAATTTAATTAGTAAATAAAGAGAAGACACTTTGGATTCCTTTTTAACTGAACTAATGTGTTCTCCTCTTCTAGTATTGTTTTATCCAATGATCTGATCTGCATATTACTGACTGCAGAACTAGTGGCATTTCATATGCTATGGTATTTTATCATGGAAGTGTGGAAATATTTTACCAGTTTTGTAAGTAATGCAAATAGTGCAGTTATTATTTCTATAAAAAGCATTACTAATTTTATTAGGGACACATTTATTTATGACTTAGAAAAATATTAATTTTTAAATTATCAAGTAGTTTTATTGTTGCATGAAATAATTCTAATAATAATATTGTCACTTTAACCATTATCAAGAAATAATTCTTAATAACAATAACCTCCTGATATTTAAAATATTTTAGCTATAAAAACAAATTCAGTTGTTAAGGTAATGAGAAGAGAAACATAGATATAATCTAATATTCAACAACAAATCATTTTTTTAAAGTAATATTTCTAGAAATAAAAGTTTGGTTACTGATTTCTACTTTCATAATAACTTGATATTGTGTCAGTTATTCAAGAAGTTAAGAAAGATATCAGTTCAAGTATGAGGCCTATCAATTTATCATAGCCATTTTAATTGGTAACACAAATATTGTTTAATTCAGTTTTTCTTCATAAAGGTAAGATCCAAACTAGAGAGTTTATAGCTAAATGTGATATTTGCATATTTGACCACTGATTGCAAAAAATGAACTTGATGAACAACAATCAGTTAAACATACAACAAAATATTGCTTAAACTTTAACAACTTCACTGACTGGCATGCTGGTAAAAAATAAAACAGTATCAAAGCTCACAAAAAATCAACTTTGGATAAATTTATATTTATGATAAGAAAATGTTTGCATAAAGATATAAGATAATGTTTATGGAAAATGTACCAATTTTATGGTAAACTTAGTAGGCCTGAACATTAATAGTACTAAATGGCTAAAGCATTGATGATGGTCAGCAATGTTTAAATATCCTACCATTTTTGTTTTTATGGTTATATATTCTGATGAATTACCACATAAGTTTGTGCATCCAAATTAATGTTATGGGAGTAGAATCTATCTACATTAGAAAAATGATCTTGAATGCATCCTGAAGAAATGCAATACTGATTATTTTCATATGGAAAAGAATAAAATATATACAGCAGCTACAGTGGGATATGATGTTAAAGTATTTCAAAAAGGAAAGTTCTCTTCTAAATAAATTAAAAAAAAAACAGCAATGCAAAGTATCAAATAAACAGAAAAAAATCATACATGAATGCATTTGCTATTCACAGACTGTTTATCATTGCAAAACTCATCTTTGTAGCATTTTTTCCTTCCCTTTTTTTTCTTGAAATTAAAATGACCACACTCATTTATGAGTGACTGCTATATGTATGCATATATATACCATGGATTAAGCAGTGGTAAAGTAGTGGACCCTAAAGATTAAGGTATATTAGATCACAATTCAGTTCTGGCGCTTGCAGTTCTCAATCTTAATGTAACTTCTGAACAATAATTATTTAATTATTATTATTAACAATGCTTACAAACAATATTGATGGATTTTTTGATTGATATAATTTTGGGTAATAATCATCATTATAAATAAAACCTTATTATTATATAGAAAACAACCACAGCTTGCAAGAGTTACTCTTATTGAAAATCCACTTTTTGGGAATGGTTATAGAAACATTATTAATAGAATTAATTCATATAACAAGATTAAAGATTTTGAGCGTTTACCAAATATTTTATAATTTAATTTTGATCTTATCTATTAAATTAATATTTTAAAAATATTTTAGTTTTTATCAGTATTTTTATTCTTCTTGTCTATTTTAAATCTTCAATGTTTATTTGGTTAATTGAATAACTATTTAATTATTTTAACGTTTTAATATATTCTCAGATTTCTTCTTTGGAATTAAGTTACTTCTGCATAAAAAAAAAAAAATTGAATTGTTATTGAAATATTGAAAAATAACTTGGATACTACATATAAACACAATAACAACCAGGACATTTTCAGGAGCACTCATCTACGGATTTTTCTACGCAAATATGATCTTCTGCCTGTTGTTAAAATATTAGACAAAACCCATAAAAGAACATTGTAAACTGAGTTTAAACCCAAACCAGATGGATTTTTTTTTCAATTTCCAGTCAAACGTTGGTTTTATTTTATGTAATTACTCATAACCAAATTAGATAACTAGGTAATGGTATATAGATCTTCTTTTAGAAAATAAAAATATGAAAGACAATCGAACTTTTACCACTGTCAACTGGAAAACTTGGAGAATGTTTTCTTCTTTACAGTTTCTTTATGAAGTGCTATTCATTAAGACATTTGCCTGTAGTTAACTATTAGATATTATTGTGTCTTTTTATTTGTAGATTATAATTAAATACTTATAATAAACTACGCAAAAGAAATTGAAACATTCTATAAGAGCATCATAAGGCTAAATGAAAAAGAAATTTAAATTAGAAGAGAATATAACAAAAGTGTTAAAATTGATGTAGGGGGAAAGAAATGATGATAGGGAAATTATGGAAATTTTTGACTTGGAGTGTGAGAAGTGAAAACATGCTCATGTTGAATAGAGGGAGGGGGTGTTCACTGTAAGAAAATAATTTACATTACAATATGTGAAAACAGTTTTATTCCGCAATGAATTGAGAATAGTTAAGTGTAATGATAATATATAGAAACAGCTTCCGTTCTATTTAAGACAATGTTAACATAAAGTTGTTTTATTATATTTGATTAATATTTTAAATCTGTTCATTATTTATTTATTGTTTACTTATTTATTTATTGAGAATCCTTAATTGCGTTAACTATCGTCAAAATAAATTATCGTCTTTGACAGCGCTTAACGAAGTGTAAATGGATTCTCAGTAACAGATCTAAGCAGCCCATGAGGTTAAGCACTATTAAAATTTTATTATGTTGAAGAGTGAAATAGTTTTTATTAATGGGAAAAACTATGCATACTGATTAAATATAATCAAACTTTGACATGCCCGCCCCAGCTTAAAAAATATATTCTTTAAAAAAATAACTTATTTTTTAATGACTTAATTTTTTTGAGCGATTCTTCAAATATTTTTTTCAAAGTATTTAAAAATAAACAAAGTTATTAAATTTAAACGTGCTAAATAATTTTATGAACGCTAAAGTGTATATATATTTAATCTTTAATACAAATTATTATAAAATCTCTAGAAATGTATGTTTGTAAATAGGTGTGGAAGCAACGTAAGAATATCTCTAGATAATAAAATGTTTTACTTATTGCTTTAGTGAGAAAAAAACCTATCCGATTAGCATTAATACAACTTTTACATTTTTTTTTATAATTTAAATTTTTTTTTTATTAAAATAAAATAATTTTATTTATGTTATATAGCGTAATATTTATTAAGGTTAAAACCTTACAAATATGCGCTTGTAAAAACGACAGTATAGATAAATTGTGTTATAGCTAGGTATTTCTCTTTAGACAGAAAACATAATCTATACTTGAATAAAAAAAACTATTTCTGTTCTTAAAATTTAAATTCAAATTTTAAAATATATATATGCACATATATGTGAAAGGGATTATTAGCATAATGATTAGCCATTTGTTTGAGACTTAATCCAAGTAGGAGTTTATACGGGCTTGAAACTAGTAATTTGTTTTCAGGTGGCCTGTCCGGAACCAATCAATTGTTCATCTAATTATTGAGTAACAAATGATTAAATTTTCTTTTTTAGATAGATATCCATACACTGATTTTTTTACGCTATTTAAAATTTATTTTTTCTATATATGTTAAATGTGAACTAATCGCGTTTTTGACAATTATAAAAAAATGTAATAGAAAATATTACAAAGTACATGTTGTATTGTTTTAAGGCAAAACTTTAGATATACACAAATGCAGAAATAAATTTAAAGTCACAAAGCTTAAAAAGTTTACTGCCAAAATTAAATATAACATAAATATAATTAAGAAAACAATATTATAAAATATATTTATTTAATATAACTAAATTAATAATAAAATAAACTTAAAATTTTGCAAGAATTTAAAAATATTAGAATAGAAGAAAGTTAAGTATATAAATTAAGAAGATGTATTCTTGCATATATACTCTTAAAAGTACACATACACAAAAATTTATTAATGTATATTAATTAAATAATATAAAAATTGTCTGCCAATATAAAATATTGCAAATAATCTTAATTTTACTAATATATATACAACAGCATGTTTTATATACAATGGCAATTATAATTTCGAAATATATTTAAGCAATGACTTCAGAAAAAAAGTACAATCATTATAATTAATCTATTATTCAGAATTACAAAGTATTTAGACTAAAAAGATTGTTACAGGTGAGTTCAACTTGAAAAAGGGAGTAATCGATATAAATCTTGCTCTACAGAGATAAATACAATATTGATAGAGGTTATAAATAAAAAAAGTTAAATACTTCTATTTTAAAGCAAGTCTGAGACATGAATATAAGTTCAGAATAAAATGTCTATATTTAAACTTGACATTTAAAAAGATGAAAAATAAAGCAATTTCTGAAGACTACAAGATTACATATGTTCTAATTTTATAAAGAAACAGAACTGTGACATGTAAAAAAAAAAAAAAAGTGATTAAAAAGTGCGTAAGTAATATCTCTCCTTGTAAATGTGCTAAAAAAATAAAGAAAAGAAATATGGTGTAGATAAAATAAAAACATTAAAATCTTTTTGTTTAAAAAGATTAATTATATTTTTTCTTAAACAAATATTAATTAAAATAAGTAAAGACTAATAAAATAAATAGATATACAAAGGATTTGAATACTTTAATAATATTAAATTGAATTAGTAGATATAAAAAGAAGAAATATAAATAAAAAGGTAAGTTTTTGTATCTGAATTTAAAAGTTTGAAGATATTATATTCACTAGTAAAAATGAAAAATAATTTTCAATAAAATGGTTACTTTTTTATTATATATGATTAAAGATTAATAAAATGTGATATATTTATAAGTTTAATAAAAATTTAATTCCATAAGAAACAATGAACCATGAATAAGTGTGGAAATTTTAAGTAATAAGTAATTAAAAAAAATAATTGTATATTATTTTGATATAATCAAGAAAAAATAAAGAAAAATTGAAAATTGTCATCAGAAAAAAAATATGAATTTCTAGGATTGAAAGGACAAAGATAGGGAAAAAGATACTTATAAACAAGGTGAGAGATGTTAAGTCTGACTGATTTATTACTAATAGAATAATATTTCATTTAATAAATGAAAATAAAATCTATATTTTGCTATGCCTGATGATGCAATTAGAAAATAAAAAGTACATTATCTATATCAATAGCAAATTCTATCTTCATTTTTTTAGTTCTATTATTTACTGAGTAATAAATAAATGATAGTGATTATTAAATACCTTTCCAGTGCTGTTCTATTTATATTTTCTTCTAGCTTTGTCAGTGAGGGATTTTGGATCTAAAACTAGAGCACCTGGATGTTTGGATTTAGTAAAACTTTTATAGTGATAAGTAATTTTCAATCCTTCACCCCAACAAAGTGCATTTTGATCAGAAGCTATATTTTCAAATCTAATAAATAATTAATATTAAAAATATCATAGAAAAATCTTAGCATAATTAAATTATTATATTGAAAGGACAGAGGTGGATTAAGTGATAAGTGGACTAAGTAGCCATATAGGGCTCCAGAATACTAAGGGGCCTTGAGGTCTTAAAATGTCTTTTCATTAAGATTTGAAAAAAAAAAATTTTTTTTTTGTATACAATCAACCCTCTTATAATGCAAATATTTTTGGATTAGAAATTATCAATAGAAGAAAACAAGAACATGATAATAAAGTTTAAGGATATTTACAAAAATGACACTGATGTTTGTAATTTTGAAGATGAATTTGACTATTTTTTAATATTTCTAAAAGAAAATAAGGATGCCATAAAAACCACATCAGACAACTACCAATCTGCCAAAGAAATATCTTGTACATTTCCAAATGTTGAAATATTATTGAAATTTTTTTTTTAGCAATTCCCTTATCTAATGTATCAGAAGAAAGACCGTTTTCTATTTTAAAGTGTGCAAAAAATTATTTAAGGAGTACTATGGGAGAAGAACGATTAAATAATATGGTCATTCTGTATATAGAGCATGAAATTTTAAGCTGAATTGACACTGCAAAAATAATTGATGAATTTGCAAGAAATTAAGCAAGATGGAAATTCATGTAGAAATGTTTTTTTAATAAATTTATTTAATGTGTTATGGTATAAAATTTTTGCTTACTTTTCTTTTTTGTTAAAAACTTAATGAGAGTTTTCTTGAAATTTTTTTTTTCTAACTTATTTTCAAGGGCCCCAAAATTTTTACCATTTGGAGCCACCACTTGGATTGATCCACCTCTGTGAAATAATGAAAATAGTGCAAAGTTGATATTTCATGAGCAAGCATATCTATTATTCTTATTAAAAGTTAGATATCAGAGTAGTTTAATATATATATTGTAGACAGCACCCAACTCTAGTCATACCATATTACAAGCATCTTAAATTTAAAATTATTTAATTAATGGGAAAATAGTAAATTTAATTTTTACATATGTAGTTTCATAGTAATAAGAATCAATTTAATTAAATGTTTTAATTTTCTTCATCAAATGATAATATAAAAATTTTCAAACATTTTAAATTTGAGAATAATAATGTGAATATTTTTGTAAAGTGGTAAATGGTTGAAAAAGAGAGAGAAATGTATAAGATAAAATAAACATTTTTTTTATCACTCTTCAGTAATTTAAATTAACTACAAGTTTTGATATTAGTTTTGAAAAACAAAGTAGTGGGGAGGGGGCATTCTCTTTATTAAGTTTTGGTGAAGTTTATTGAGCAATTTTAATTTTAATCATATAGAGAGATAAATAAATAAAGTTTTAAAAGAAAAAATAAGATTTTAACATTTTTATTAAATTTTTCTTTTAATTGACTAGAATTGTATTTTCCTTTTCACTTTATTTCTTTTCAAAACAATTAAGAATGTTTATTAAATCAGTGTAATTAAAAGATTATTTTATTTTTGGCATAAAAAAATTACAGATGATTTTTTTTATTATGAGTGGAATGTTTTAATTAAAAAACAGGAGGGAAATAACTGAATAAATTATTTTGTAATAATAGACCTAATGGGTCAGTGTTTAATTTGGTCATGTAGAAGACAAGATTGTGAATGGTTGAAAACAGGATTTTTCAAAAATGTAAGAGAGAGAGAGAGAGAGAGAGAGAGAGAGAGAGAGAGAGAGAGAGAGAGAGAGAGAGAGAGAGAGAGAGAGAGAGAGAGAGAGAGAGAGAGAGGAGAGAGAGGAGAGAGAGAGAGAGAGTAGATTTAGTGTCTTGTAGGAAGAGATCAGTCTTGGTCTAGCTGTTGAGGTGAGCAGTTATTAAACAGATGCAGATATGCAGTTGTTTAAAAATGTTTTTTTAAAATGAAGACAATATGTGCTAAGTTTACTCAAAAGCTAAATATCATCTATGTTCATGTAACTTGCAGAATGTAAAAAATGTAAAGAGAGAAGAATACCTCTAAATTAATCTGCAACAAATTCTGCCTCCATCCAAGAGCATGAGAGTCTCTGTCTTTATGTGTTAGCCTGACATGGAAAATTATTTGAAAGAAAAATAAATAACTTCTTTCTGTATGTTAGCATGTACATTAACCTGGAATGGAGAAGTTTTTAAAATGAAAACATACCTGGAAAAATTGAAATTTACCACTATCCAATAAGGACTCAGAACAAAAATAAATCCATTGTCAAAGCTATTTAATGTGCATATTATATTTTTGTTTATAGATAAAAAAATTATAGAAATAATAATTGATAAGAATGAATAATTTTATCAAATTTAATACTTTCTTATGAAACATATAATTTTTATTCATTGATTTTTTTTCCTCTAAAATTCTAAAAATTGTTTTTAGGTAATTTAATTTTTATTAAATTTGAAATTTTTTTTAGAAACATGTTTTTATCTTTTGGATTTCTTCCTACAAAATAATAGCAAAGGGTTAATAGCTAATTTTAATTTTCTTTATCCTTGATTATATGAGCACAGACTTTCACATGACCCACCACTCTACACACTATCTCATAACACTGATACTCTTGAACACATATATGTTGAAAAGATAAATAATCACCAATATATATATGTCATGCTAAACCAGCAATCATTAGTTGGTCCAGATTACTATCTCTACACATATATGCTATAAGTGCTCAGATATATATTAAAATAGCCAATCCTCATACTTTAATGGACAGGCTTTAATCTACTCTACACTCCAACTCTTCAACCATCCATCCAATTGAAAATCTGATGATTGAATGCTCAAAGGCCACCCTGAGGTCAAGATTATTGTCACACCCATGTTGACCTAAGGTCAGTCTGATCCCTCATGTACAGAACATAATCCATTTAATACATGAGCATTCCATCATTAGATTTTCCATTGAAGAGTTGGAGTGTGGAGTAGATTGAAGCCTGTCCATTAAAGTATGAGTATTGGCTATCTTTATATATATATCTGAGCACTTATAGCATATATGTGCAGAGATGGTAATCTGGACCAAATGATTGCTGGTTTAGCATGAAATATGTATATTGGTGATTATTTATCTTTTCAACATAATGTGTTGAAGTGTATCAGTGTTATGAGATAGTGTGTAAAGTGGTGGGTCATGTGAAAGTCTGTGCTCATATACCCTATATATTACATATATAAACACAAGTATATAATAAGACTGTGTGTTTCAGTTATTATCTTTGATTGTAAAAAAATATTTCCAACTTTTTTTATTTTAAAAGAAATAAATTAATGCAAGCATAAGTTAATTAATTTAAGAAATAAAAATGTATTGATTATTTTTTCTATATGCAATTATATTTTGATAAAAATGCATAAATTTAAATTGTCATATTATCATGTCATTTTAAATATTTTTAATTATTAATCAGTTAGTATATTAAACAATTGTTTAAAAATATTGTAGTATTATATCCTATTTCTCCAGCTATCTGTTTTATGTATTAACAATGTGTGTGGCTTGATTTCATTACAGCTTAGTGTTTTACAAGATTTTAAAATTATCTCAGTAAAATAATATTTATTATTATTTTAATTTTGAAGTAATTGTGCAGAAATAAAATAAAGTTCATAAAACAAATCATTTGCTCAAAATATTTTTCAGAGATCTGACCAATATCTAACAGCAAAAGAAAGAATAGTAACCTGAAATCCCTGGGATAGATATAGAATTCAGCCACTGAATTATAAATACATAAAATCTATCTCAATTTAGACACTATAAGTTACTTTCAACAAAAATAAAAATAGTAATACAAAAATCTTTTTAAAGCCTGCTTTTTTGATTCTGAGGGACTGATAAATACAAAACTTCAAAACCATGCCTTGATTCTTTGAGTTTTAAATGCTGGTGCATACAAAATTTTAAACTTATACTTTGCTCATTTTTTATGAGATTACGAGATATTTCATTGATGGACCATATTAACTGACCATGATCAATGACTGGAAATATAAAATTTGAAAGTGGATTGGTATAATGTCAAAGTAAAAAAATTCCATGGAACTGCATGAAAACCTTGACTTCCCAAACCAATGACAAAATCATCCATCCATCACCAGTACTGAAAGTATTTCTCTTTCCATAAATGAGATATTGACCAAGTTTGATGAGAAAAAAGTTTTCTCTAAATTTGATTTAACATTCAGTTATTATTAGATCTCCTTCATGAAAAAGATAAATTTGTAGCATTCTGTTATGGAGGATATTTCTATCAATTTAATAAAATGCTATTTGGTATTATAAATAGCAAGGTTGGATAGTTGAAATGCCTTGATCATGTTATTGCACCTGAGGTTAAACAAATTATAAGCAAGTATATTGATAATGTTATAGTGGCATCAATAAATCAAGAACACTTAAAGAATTTAGAAATATTTTTCATGAATGTAGAAGGAATAAAAATTAATTTAAAAAAGAGAACACTAACCTCTGAAGTTGTTTTTAGGGCACATTGTGGTAAGTATAGCATAAAACCACACCCAGACAAAGTGTAAACTGTACAAGAGTTTCCTATACTGTACTGGGAAAACTCACCATGCCTAATCACACACAGTAATCCGAATTCGAACCCAGTCCACGTCTAGGAATAAATTCCAAAATGCAAACTAAATTCAAACCCAAACCCCTGGCATGACCCACCGATGACAACATTACAATGGTACGGGGTTTTCCCTTTACTAGCTCATCGAAAAAACACAGACTAAAGTACCTACAATCAGCTATTTCATAGATATCTTATAGTCGGGATATTGGTACGGCTAATAATTTAATGTATATATTTAAGTTGTCGATACAGACAGCAGGTGATTGGCTAGATTTCGAGAGTAATAATGCAAGAGAGACAAAATTAGGTTAGATAAATTTTTAATAAATTATTGAAAGCATTGAATAATATTATTTACAGGTATGGTAAAACTCTCATATGTATTTATAATAAATTGCTGCTAGTCATCAATAATCGGTTTGTACTGATTAACAAACTCATGCCAATATTTATGTGTTTAAATGGTTGTACAGGTTGATATGAGAATCAGAGTAATTGGAGTACTTAAAATATTTAACTACTAGTTTATATTAAGTTGTTTTATTGTAATAGATTCAAACCATTGCGTATACGGATAAATTGGAGGCGGTTTTATATAACAATATAATATATAATACTGATGTACTGATGGTTGCAGGATTAAGGTATACTACAAATAATAACTTGCAGGCATTGATCGAATACGGGCGTTTACTTTGACAAGTCTTAATGCCCCAAGTAGATCCGGGACACTACAACCAGCCGGCTCATTTTCAACCCCGGTGATCCAAGAGATTACCTGAGAAGAATTTTTTTCTCCATGTGGTAGAAACGAGACCCAACTTAGGCGAAGGTAAAGGCATTGCCACAGTAACATCGAGGAAGAGGGATCAGAAGTGGATTTTAAAACGAAATTATATAAAACCTTTTCTCTCCGTAACATTTTCTACGCAACAGTCCGATATAACTATTCAATAAAACATGGCGAAATCAAACGATCGCAAAAGTAACAATTAATTAATTTCACTCTGAAACCCATAACCCCCCAGATTGTTCGGAAGGTAATAATAGCAATAACATATTCACTTATTATCATTACTCCGTAATAATATATATAAAAAAAATATATATAATAAAATTTTAGGCTATTTTAAGTATTTGAGATTTGGAGTATAGATTAAAATATCATGACAAAGTAAAAGAAACAATAAAAATACTTGAATATTTCTCAACTCAACATAAATAAAAATTTTTAGTTCAATAAAAGAAATTACTTTTAAAATGAATATAATAAATATTATGAGATAAACTTTACTGACTTTAATTAGAGTTGAGAAATATTATTATTGGCATCGTTTTGTTTGTAAAATAAGTAATAGTAAAAATATAAATGTATTCACAAATGGATTATTAGTAGGCACAAACATTAATAATTATCATCTAAAGACTAGAGCACAGAAATTAGAGAAGAAATTTACTGACAGGTCTTAGTGTAACATTTTCAAATGGAAAACAAGAAATTTACATGCAATTAATTAGGTTAACAGATTAAATATAAAATTATTACTGAGAGGAAAGTTAAAAAGTTCATGTAACAAAAGTTACCATTCTTTCTTTGTCCAGCTTTTCTTCTTGCGGTGATATGTATGAAGAACGTAGGCACGCATTTTGAATTTCTTAGAATGGCATGGTTAATTTAAATGTTGGAATTTGGAAGACTGGAAGCACGGAAAACATTACAGATCAGTGGTATGAAAGATTTAAATTGGCAGAACAGGGATCAGCTTCTTGGACTTAGCCCATCATGATTGCAGTTTACCAGGCAACTTCTTAATAACGGTTGAAGTGATTTCTCTGGAACAACTACTTTGCTGTAGCTTGAGACGATCTAAGCACAGCCAAGTCAAAAGTTAGAGTGTCTATAATATTTAAGATGGCTACGGTTGACCTTTCTGCCTAGTTTTTGTTCATAACTCTGCCTCCTTTGATTTTCGGCCTCCAGCAATATCTAATTTTTGACTATACAATAGCATTTGCCTTTCTTGATAAGAGTTCTACGTTTCTCATTTATTTTTAAATTTAATACATGATTCTAAATTGACAAAACAATTACATCGGAATTCGTGAATACAAAATATAAATTCATTATCTTAATTTATCAAAGTACAAATTAATTATTCTATACATTTTGTACAAGTAAGATTTTGATTAAAAATACTGATCAAAGGAATGTGACTTTTGATCAGCATTTTTAAATGACTTTGTATAATTGGCAAAATTAAAATTTAAAGAAAATATACACGCAATTGAAACTTTTAAATTGAGCTAATATAAATCCACAAACCACACACACACAAATATTATTTACCATGATTTGTGACATTTATACTCATACTCTTTACATTAAATTCTTTTTAAACAAACACAAAATAAATAACTTATTATCTATGTGGCTTGGAATAGAAAAAGTCTCATTGCGGGTAAATAGTGGTTTAGAATTACCGTTCTTAAATGACAACCATGAAACTAAGATCGATTCTTCGATCTGTCTGTTTCAATACCTAAAATGAGAAAATAAATTCTGTCATTTCTAGGACTTTGTAACTTTTATAATAAATTTAGTAGAGGTTTTCCAATAGAATAGATTCACTTGTAAGACTGTTAAGAAAAGATGTTTTTGGTCATAGACTCCTGTTAAAAATAAAGAATTCAAAAATATAAGAGCTAGAGACTTGGCACCAGTCATACTGGCATCCCCCAGTTTAAAAAAACTCTTCACCATTCAAACAGATAATAGTAGATGTGAATTAGGGATTACTTAATCCCAAATTCAGGAGGGTGATTAACTTGGACTCCTCTATTTCATAAGTCATCTTTTGAAAGGCTCAGAAATCAATTGTACAGTCACAGAAAGAAAAACGCTATAGTATGGGCATTGCAAAACTTCCAAATTAGAATCACAGATGATAATAGTCACTGATTATTGAAGCTGTGAATTCCTGAACCATAGCTATCTAACTGATAGCCATTTAATTTATTGGAAGTTTAAGAGTTCAATTATACTATCCAATATTGTAAAAGGTCTGAAAATGTGTTTGCAAAAATTCTTTGTTACTATAACGATCTTAGGCTGCATATTGATGAGTTTGTTGAAGGAGATTTAAAACAATTACCCACAATACAACATGAAGACAAAGAGTTACAACAGCAAATCCATGAATTGTATTTTATCTTGCATTAAGATTAAGTATCACAAATGTAAATCTATTTTTTTTCTAAATATAGATACATGGAATGTACAAACTTTACTTGGTACAAACCTTTCAAGACAAGACTGGAGGATTGCATTTGTGTAAAATAACTATCAAGATTTAAATTGATATAGCTGCTCTTAAAACTTGACTTTCAAGGGAAGAAAGTTTATTGAGACAGATAGATGGATCCATGTTTTTTGGAAAAGCAGATCAGTCAATGAAAGAAAACATACTATTGGATTTGATATGGAATGTAATTTAGTATTTTCTACTTATAATTCCTTGTTATATTAATCAAAAAGTAATGAATTTAAAACTTGCCTTACATGATGCTATTGTTAATTTTATCAGTGTCTATGTTCCATTCTTAGATTCAGAGAATTCAGAGAAGGAAAGATTTTATTTTTTGTTGGATAACATTGTTAAAGTAATATCATTAAAAGCTTGAACTTTTATTCTTGGTGGTACAAATAGTAGATTTTGGCCAAAAGTTATTGAAAATAATAATATTGGGTCTGTAAACTCAAATGGTTTGTTATTATTAAATTTATATACAACACATGGGTTGATTATCACAAACCCTTTGTTTAGACAGAAAACTGATACAAAGAAACGTGTATTCACAATCAAAACAATAGCATTTAATGGATTATATTATTATTATGAGTCAAACACATGAAACTTGACATTACATGAATAATCACATGCTCGGAATGTTGAACAGGCCATAGGTTAGTACATTTTAAGATTAAAATGATAGTTCCAATAAAGAATAGATAGTTTTCCAATCGCATTTACAAAAAATGATATTTATTCTTTAGAAGAAATTACTATATGGATTGACTTTCAACTGCTATTAAACACTAAAATTGCTAATTTGAATCTTCCAAAGTTTTATATTATTGGCACATGGGTATCTTTTAACCCTTAAACTGCTAATTATATTATTGGTTGTATGAGGTAAAAATCAAATCTTTTAATTGGCCAACTCACAAACTGAAGACAAAGCCTATTGTCAAAACATATTCGCCTATAATATTAAATTCAACTCAGATACGTTTATAAAAAGTATATTACTAATTTTTCAGGTTATGAAAGAGAATGAAAGTTCTTTCAAAAATAAATTGCTATTTATTTATTATAAAATATATTCAATTTCGGCAAATATAAAGCGAATGTCTAAACAAAAAAGTGCTGACGCAAACGCTTTTTTTCAATTTTATGATATGGAAAAGTAAAGATTTCTTTTTGCTAAATCTTAAATATTTTTACTAAAATCTTCAATATTTTTTGAAAATAATTTTGTTTTTTTTGGTATATTTTTTAAAAAAACTAGTTTAATTTCTCAAATTATATTTTTTTAATACTTAAATTGCATTCGAAATGAAAATCTCAGCGTTTTTCTTTATTTTCTTTGATCAGGCGGTTTCTTTGTTCTTTCCAGCCAATCAGAATGTCTTTTTCAGCTGAGAGCCGTCTGACAGTGAATCACCGACAAGGTTCTTTCTTTGTTTAGTTTAAAATGCAGTTTTTTTGATTTTTTACTTGTAAAATAATTCGGAAGAGTGCACCATCTTACAGAACTTTTAAAAACCTAATCAATAACTGTCAAACGAATATTCTAGCATAAGAACTAGCAGAGTTAGAGTGATGTCAGATGTCGCCGAGATGCCTCGTAAGAGGCGGTTGAAGAATGTGTTGTGGATAAAAATAAATTTATTCTTGGTTTCACTATTCTGGGTTAACTAAAAAAATCATGACTGATTTTCTGACAATGATCATATTATTAGTGATTTAATTAAAATGAAAGATGTGGCATTCTTTTCTTGACAAAACAATAGATTACATGTAAAACTCTGAAGGTAGAAATTCAATTACTGACAAGAAGGCTTAAAAATAGTTGGTATTAAAGCTGCAAAGAAGATACATTCACATCATGGTCATTCCAGATCACTTTTTGATGCATTGAAAGCAACATATGAACTTGATAAATAGTATAGAAATTTTATTAAATCAATCAATGGCTTTTTCCTATATGGTAATAATATTTTGAACAGTTGAAAAGAATATTTTGATCATTTTTTGAATGATACAAGTGTTGATATGATAATTTATAATGATATATCCATTTTATCTACTCATTTAGATTTGGACGAAGATATCCAACTTAATAAAGGCAAACAGTTCTTTGCAATCTTTAAAAATATTGAATTTTTTTTAGGAATATCTGGATCTATGAAGTGTGCCATCCAATTTTTAAAAACAAAATTAAGATTGCAGTTATTATTATGGAATATCATTATTATTCACTACAGCTCAAGTATTTTGAAGAATTTTGTTGAATAGATTGCTTCCAATTGTAGATGAATGGTTACCAGATATTCAGTGTCGTTTTAGGGAATCAATAAGCACTACATATGTATTTGTCATAGTCAGGAGAATACGAAAAAAAATGTTGGCAATAAAGAAACGATTTATATATTGCTTTTATTGATTTGGTCAAGCCATTTAATTCAATTAATAGAATAGGTCTATGGTATTGTTTAAAATTAGTTGGTTATTCACTGAAATTTATTCATATTATATAACTGGGATATGATGGAATGAGATGAACTTATTACTACAGGTGGAAAATCTGAAATATTTGAAATAAAAACTGATATAAACAAGGATGAATATTTGCTCTAACATTGTTTTCATTTTTTTTTAATGACAGTGATCTTTGGTATTGTTTATAATCAGTTTAATCAGACAGGGATAAAGATAAAATACTAGTTTGATGATGGAATTTTTAATTTGAATTAGTTAAAAGCAAAAACAAGAACTTCATCTTCTTGATTTTTGAATTTACAGTACCATGATGGCTGTGCTATTTTTTTCAGTTTAAAAAACGATTTACAGAATATTCTTAATGTTTTAAATGGAAGATATCAGTTTATTAATTCATGTTCAAATTACTTAAGTTCTTTAACAGCCAGTGATGGAAAATAAATGCTCAATAACGCTCACCTTAAATGTTTATCAACTTGAGAATGTAACCCAGTTAATATACTTTGGTAGTTTTATAAATGGAAAACTGGCCTTAGATATTGAAATTTAATGCAGACTACAATATGCTTCTGCTGCTAACTATTGCACTTAAGTTAGATTTATATTAAGCTGTTATTTTATCTAATTTATTACACGAATGGAAACTTATATACTCTATTAATACAAAGCAAAGACATTTGAAATGTTTCATTTAAGAATGCACTGTAAATTTTAAAGTGCAATGGTAAGATCAATCCTTATGTTCTTCAGCTTGTATATTGTTATACTGTTGAGTCCATTTATTGTAAAATTATACCTTTGTTAAGTTAAACATGTAAATTGAATGAATAATGAAAGATTTTCTAAAAGGATGTTTTATGATGAACATGGGTTTCATAGGAGAGATAAATGCTGTCTACATTATAAGAATTATCTCAAAGACATTTTAAAGAAGTGAATGCCAATTGTTTTAATTGGGGGAATATGACAGAAAATAGAACACCTTGGAGAACTATAATTAGAAATAGTGTTGAAGTAATTTAGAAAGAAAATTTTCTGCTGAGCAAACTAAAAGACAACACCATATATTAAGAAGTAAACAAAAAATTGGACCAGCATGTTCTGTATGTGGAAATATTTGTGGTTCATGGATTGGTTTGTATAGTTACCACAAAACTAATTTTAGGGAAGTTTTTTTTTCTATATCATTTCTTTCTTTTCTTTTTGGAGTTGGAATGCCATACTGATTTTTGACTTAGCTGTATATTATTATTTTTTATTATTACATTAAACTCAATCTGAAGGGATTTACCAGTCTTTACACTATATTTCTTGCTCATCATTGTTCATTGTGTATGCATTTACCATAGGCATATCCATTAATTACATATAAAGCAAACCTTCCCTAAAAGACATTGAGTTTTCTGTGAATTTTTTATTTGTTTTGGGTTGATACTATTCACCAACACCCTTTATGGTGTCACATTTTTAAGGAATGAACAGGAACCTAGATTCAAATATTCATTTGTCATGTGTTATATATAGAGCTCGCAAAACATCAAACAGTAGATTGGGATAAAAGAAAATCAACCATGAAATCACACAACTTAATATCTTAGTGAATTAATAAAATACCAGAATGAAAATTAATCATAGGTTAGAATTTTAAATAACAATTTATTCCGAGCAGTAATGAAGATATAAATGCATCAACATTTTCCTCTTAAATAATAAATTCTGCAAACAAAGAATTGTAACTATTGGTAAGGCATTTAAAATAATTTACTACACTATAATGGCATTTAATAACTTCAATTACACTCTTTATTTATTACTATAAACTAAAATATTTCATTATTCTCCCCCCAATATATGCCTGATTGATATTTTAATTATAACATATCAAAAAAAAAAATGTAAATAAAATTCCATAAAAAATGTATACAATATTATTCTTAACTGAATATAATTACACAGACAAATATATACTATGTTTTTAAAGTAAAATAAATTAATATTAAAAATAATAAATAAATGTCTTAGTTCATAAAGTATATGATATTAAAATGTAATCATATGTGACATATATATCTGCATTAATAAATAAATGTGAAAAATTGTTTACTTATTTGTTACTTTATAATTCAACAAATATTGTACCAATCTTGATTAATCTTGCAAGATTTATTTTTTTATGGAAGGTTATGAACTTTTGCTTTGTTTAAAAAACTTTGGTAATTTGCAATATAAAAATGCATTGAAATATTGACTATTTGTAATGATGATATAAAAATCCAAGTAGGGAGTAACATTGTGGTCTGAGGTCATGTCTTTAATTTTGCACTTGCAAATGGAGTAAGAAAAAAATATCACTATGTTAAAATTTCATAGCAGAAAGTTGCAAATAGTAATACATGAATTATTAACAACATGTAGTAGCAACAAAATCATAAGATTAACTTCAAAGATTTTATTTTAAACAGACTTCACACATGATACATAATAAACTAAGTTTTAAAATGACATAGAAATTTTAACATGTAGATGTGGTGAAAATGAAGTTTAATTGATCTATTTCCAGAGAAATAGAAATGAAGATAAAATTTTATTATATAATTATATTTTTAACTTAATTTCATTTATATCATGTATTTATTTTTTATTTGCAGTTTAAGCATGAAAAAAATCCACTGTGCTCAAATTTCATAGTAAAAAGTTATATTTTTTGTGATACTGCTGTTGATAACCTAAATTATTATTTACAATATCAAAATGCATCCAAATTATAATCATTTGTAGAGAAATATTACATAGATAAGCTACAGGAACAGTAGTGTCAATTATGATCGACTAATGACCAATTTTCAGATTTTATTTTAAATATATTTTTCACATGATAAAATAAGTTTTAAAATGGCTTGTAAATTAATTATGTGAGTTTAGTACAAACAAAATTTAATTAAATTATTTAATAAAAAATGTTAAAATTTAAATTATTCAAATTAAAAGCATTTTATTTGATATACAATATTGTTTATAAAAATGTATTACAATAATCATTTTGAATGTTGTTAATAACTTATATATTATTATTTCATGTAAATATTACTTAATATATTTTAATTATCAACTACATTATATTCTTTTAAGATTTTCAATCAATAACTGAGGTAAATACTAGAGCTCTAAAGAAAGAATTCAGTAATATCATGCCTTTAATATTCATTCCGGGTATATCTATCTATTATGGAATAAATTAAACAGTTTATTTGTTATTTAAAATACTGCACCAATATTGATGGATCTTTCAGTATTTTCTTCTTTTTTTATTTATTTTTGTTTTATAGTTTTTAATTTTTTTTAAAAAAAATTGGTAATTTTCTATTAACATAAGTAAAGCCATGGAAACAACTAGTGTGTGTGTATATATATTTAAATGCATGTATAATTTAGTCTATACTGAACTTAATGTAATTATAAGAGACTTTAACTCGGACTTTCAAACTCCCCAAAGCTATCCAATCTATCTTGTACAATTGATACACATGACCACATACATGTGAAAAAGATAAATAATCTCAAATGTACATATTTCATGCTGAATTAGCGCTCATTAGTTGCTCCAGATTATCATCTCTAACACATATATACAATTACTGGTCAGTTTATATTAAGATAGAAAATCTTCAAACTTAAATCGAGAAGCTTAAACTTCTCCACTCTCCAACCCTTCAGTCATACTTATCATTAAAATCCGAGGATAAAATGCTCAAAGCTCTTGATGATGCCAATATTATTGTCTATACTCATGTTGACCTTAAGTTAATCTGAACCTCACACATAGAACCTCAATACATGTATATAGTCATGTGTATCAGTTTTATAAGGTGGATTGGGTAGCTGAGGGGAGTTTGAACATCTGAGTTCAAGTCCCTAGTAATATATATATATATATATATATATATTATAATGGATCGTAGTATATCATGTGATCTAGCCTCACTTGAGCAGCAAATATAAAAGAACACAACTGACAAACTACTGAGAAGTGTGATAATACAGTTAAACCAACTATGTATTAGTTATAGATTGGATTAAACATATTTTTACATTGATAATGATGATTACGCTAGACACGGGCAGCCAAATATAAAGAAAAGTTATATATATATATTTATATAAGCATTATGACTTCACATTGTTGGTATATATACTTTTAATTGACAGATTAATTAAATTTCTCAATATAGACTCTGTCATTTAGCCTATGAATAGCATGATGATGAATTTGTATACTAATGAGCACTATTAATAACAAACATTACAACATCTCCATCATTACACAATCAATAAAATCAATAATCAATAAAAACCTATTTTTTCATTGATCTGTTATCACCTACAGTGCTTACTATTATGTAATTAATTTAAATTGATGTCACTGGTATAAGAAATCACACATACACTACATTTATCTTTTAGATTACATTATAATTATTTTTATTTGGAATGCGGTATAATTACAGTATATTTATATTTATTTTGGGAATGTGGCATAGAACAAAAGAGAGACATACCTCTGACATTAAATTTTAATTAAACCAATAATTAAATGGTATCAATAAAAAATAATTACAAATGCTACAAATAAATAAGCATTTATTTGTTGAATTAGATAATGGATTATCTTACAGACATTTTATTCTTTTATTTCCTTTAATAACTTTTAGTTCTGTTTATTTATTCCCTGAAGGTTTAAAATACATCAAATAACACCCCCAAATAAAAATAAAAGATATGTACAAACAAAACAAAATAAAAAAATATTATTACTTTCATGTCTGTGCATGAAAGTTAAAAATATATATCAAAAATTGTTTAATTTGAAAATATGAAGACAAAGCAAAAATAAAAAAATAAAATAATATATCTTTTTATATGGAGCTCAATTAACCAAAATAATATTTATATTTTTCCTGTTTTTATGTGTGTAGATATGGTTCTTGTCATTTAACAAATAGATCACAATATGGTATTCAATATGTGTTTTTTGTACAGAGGTCACAAATTGATTTTTGCGATGTCTCTGGTAGTTGTTATTATAAGAGGGCTTTCCATTTCCAAAGTTTTTGTATTAGTTTATATTCCTTCTATTTTAACTTTTATTTACATATATGAATAAATAAGACATTGGTCTGTAAATCTGGTTTATATGAATAAATAAGACATTGGTCTGTAAATCTGGTTATCATGGATAACATTGAATATGAGAGTATTTATCTTAATGGTCATCTTCCATTCTCTCTGCCTCTCTCCTACTTCTACAGATTATGAAAAACAAACTTTTCATCTTAGGCAGGATTAAGAATTTTTTTAAAAAGCACTCTCACATTTTCTGGTCAGACTGCAGCATCTGGCATTTAAAGAATTGCTCCATTTTTCTGTCATTAAACAATATGAAAGTTTTTCAGCTATGATATTTGAAAATTAGCTTTTTCACCACTAGAGATTATTACCAGCAATTGAAAAGCAACTTGTTGTGAAAGTAATTTACTTTTTTTCCATATTATAGTCTGGTACATAGTTTTGTATCCAATTGATCGATGATGTGAACAGATCCATAAAAAATAACATAACATACCAAAATTTTAAATTTTTTTTATCTCTCTCATTTTTCTTAACATTATATTTTTTGTTCAATTAAAAAAAGTATATATAACCAATTTAATCTTCTTGAATATTTGAAATTGATTAGATCTACTTGTTTATTTTCATATTAACAAATAAGAGATTTATATAAAACTAAAAAAAAAAAATGAATTAAAAAAAAAACATGTTTTTACTTTTTTCTTTTTTTTTTATTGCAAGGTTTAATAAACCTGCATAACTTATTTATTTTTATTATAATAATAATATAAGCACATATGACTTCACATATATTTTAATTATATAACAAGTATTTATAAACACAACATAATATTTTATTTTATTATAAAAGAAAATGCCCACTTATTTTAATGATGTAAAATGTATTGGGTTAAAATCAGTGTACCATAATGTACTGGTACATTATCTATCCTCTCATCAGAAATGAAATAACAATGGCAATATTTAACCTACTCAGAATCCATTTTTATTTTACTTAATAATTACTTTATTTACATTATCTTCAACTATTGATTTATTCTATTATTTACCATCAGTTTACCTTTTTTAAACTCATCTGATCTCGAATTGTAAATTGCTCCAAAAGTCCACATGTATTTCCACCTCCAAATTTACTATCAATGTCCCTGACACAAACATTCATATATACAACCCCTGAAAATATATAAAATGCTTCTGCATCAAGAATCAAATATCAAAAAATAAAAGATTTATGGAAAAAAATTAGGGTCATATATTATTAAAAACCAAACAAAATAATAAGAGATCAGGAATTCCACTATGACTATTTAAATAAGCAACTTTTGTTCATTCAAAATTGTGGAATTCTGCAGATAATAGTGGCCTAGGAAGTTCTAATTGGTGCCTGAAAACTTTCAAGACATCAATAAAACTTCTAAATGATCATCTGAACACAAAATTGCCATTATATAACCCTCAGACATCATAACAATGCACATTGACACCCCACAATACTGATTTCTCCAGTACCTCAGAAAATATCAACCCACCAATTTTCTTGACCTTCCCCAATTCATCATGATGAGTTAGTATGCTCATTTCTAAACAGCTTCAAAATTCAGACATTATATAGGTCTTTACATACTTTTTATTTTTTAGCCTCCCCTTTTTAATAGCAATGATCAGTCTGTCTCTTTTATTATCAAATTCTATATTTTTTATTACCACTTTTTGTCCTAAAACATATGTTCTATTTCCATATCCAAGGTTATCAACAATCATCATAGGTCAATTCTAATTTGAGATTAACTTTTATCTGATGATTCTCTCTTGTGTGGTAGTGGAACCGAAAACCAATCTAATATGTGATAATTTATTCTCACCTTTAATCTAAGTGCAGAATAAAGTTGATACCCAGAAATATGCTTTATCTGATTAGATTTCTCTAAATTGAGCTTATAGATATACACATCAGATGTATAAATAAAATATTTATAATGTTCTACATTGCTATTTAATTCAAGCTATATTAACGTTTGTCTAAATCACATGTTTAAAATCTGATTGGCTGTCTGAGAGACAATGGTAGATGCATGTGAAAGACTAGCAACCTTTCAATTATTACTAATTCAAGCTATATTATTTTTTAACCAGTGCATTGATCAACATTTATTGCCTATCTCTGTTCATCTTTTGTGCAAATTCAAACATGGTTTGACTTTGAGTATATTTCAGCTTTAGTTTACTTTCTATGCTTTCTTTCAATAGCTTTGATACATCTATATTATCTTTATTACTTGCTTTATGATTTTGATGTATTCTTTTTTACTTTCTATCTTTAATTCCAATTGTTTCATTTCAATCTCTTTTTTTATTTTATTTGCTCTTGTTCATCTTTAATACTTTTCAAAGTATCAGATATAATTAGTTGTTTTTTTTCATTTACCTCACTATTCAAATACTTATCCAGAAGGAAAGCTTCATTACTTTTTTAATATTGTTCATGGCCTCTATACCAATGCTATGTTGTAAATCACTTTTCTGCCAAATTTTGTTTAACATTATTTTGTTATTCAATTTCACCTTTTTAAACATTTTTTAATTTTCCAATTATTTTTGCAGCATTTTTGCATTGTCTTCTTTTAACCATTGATTTTTCATTTGTATTACTTATTTTAAGTCACTTTTTTGCTATATTTCTTATAACATTTTAATACTATCCAAATGCATTTTTTCAAACATTTTTTCATTTTCCTTTTGTAACCATTTAAATAATATATCTCATACAACTACTTTTTCTTCTGTAGGCTTACTTTCAATCTCTGTTGCTGTTTTTTCTTTTGCTCTATATTTTCTAGTCCATTGATGTGTCAATTTATTTTAACCAATATTGCTGTAGTGATAATTGATCACTTTATTTTAACAGTTAACGATTTGTTTGAAAAATCACAGTATTCTATAATCCTTGTTATAATTTCTAAAATATCACACAGTACCATTCCAATTTACCAGAAGTAGCCACCTATCTATCTAATTATTCCATAACAATTATACTGTCTAATTTAAAATTCTCATTAATCTGATTTATTCTATGACATATCTACATATTTATTAACAATCAAACCTTAATTTTCATTTACATAATAATAATAATTGCTCATATCTGTGTGTGATATCATTTATAGTTCATTATAATTTATAATTATCTGACTTTTGTTTTATGGGTTACAATAATTTTAAATATTATTTTATAGGTATTATCAAACCTTTGAGTCTTTATATAATTTTATTTTAATCTCATAGCAGAAATGACCATGTCAGAATGATCACAGCTTAAAGTCACTCAAAAATGGTCAATTTTTGAGTTACAGTAATGTTTTTATGCTTATTTTAAAGCTTAAAATGTATCGTAAGATGCTGCCCTCTCTTGAATTATTTACACGTAAAAAATCAACAAAATAGGCATTCAAAGCTATAATAAAGATAGAAGCCTGGCCTTTTTAGATCCTGATTGGTTGGTTCACATTTCTGACAATGGAAAACTATCTGTCAATAATTTTCACTGCTCCAACTTATGTTTTGACTTTGAAAATGAAAATTAATGTCTTAGAATGATTTTTTTTATTATTTTTTATACATATTATGAATTATTTTGATAAAATATGCAGAAAATATAGTTATTTTACAAAAATAGTAAGATTGTAGTAAAAAATTATATACTTTTACATGAATGTAAATTGAAAATGAAGCCAGCACTAACAACAATTTTGACACCTGTCAACAATTTTCATTGCCCCAAGCTCTTTATTTCATTTTCAAACAGAAATGAATAATTTAGAGTATTTTTCTGGCATTTATTTACCTATTATAGTGTATTTTGATAAAATATGCTGAAAATATTAATTATTTTAGGAAAATAGTAAGATTTTAGTAAAAAATTCTTTACTTTTACAGGAATGTAAATTGAGAAAGAAAATCATGGCTGTACTCAACATTTTCTAATAGGTTACAGACTTTTTTTTAGGTTCTCCACTATAAACTATTTTTATAATTATAAATAGAAATTTATTTTTGAAAAAACTTTCGTTCACTTTCATAATCTGACAAATTATTAATATACTTTTTACAAATGAAACTAAAATGAATATAATATTAAAAGATGAATATATTTTTATGGCTGAGTTTGTTAATTGACCAATCAAAAGTTGTAAAACTTTAATTCACTTGACCAATGAAAAATAAAAAAAAATTTTCAAGAAAAAGGTTAATATAAACTTAAATTTAACTAAATGATTTGACTTCAGTATATAATACAACTCAATATAATGAGACCCACATTGGGTGCCAAATGTAACAAACCATAATATATCAAGTGATCAAGCCTTGAGAGCCGAATGTAACAGAATAATATATAATGGATTTAGTCAAATGTAACAGTCAACTGGCACATTATTGAGAGTTATCATACTTATATTTAAACCAACAATGTACTAGTTGCCCATATTTAAAGCATACTGATACATTGATGGTGATGTTCATGGCAAACAGGCAGCCAAATATAAGGACATGTAATATTTACATAATCTTTACTATTTCAACATATCAGTACACATACTTTTAATTAATATATTAATTAAATTTCTTAATATAGTCTCTTTTATTTAGCTTATAAGCAGTATGATGAGAAAGGATTTACATATTAATGAGCTCCAAACATAATAGACATTATAGCATTTACAACTAAAACCCATTTTTTCTTTCGATCTATTAATTTACTTATACTATATTAATCTTTTGGATTACAGTATATTTTATTTATTTTGGAAATGTGACATCGAATAAAAAAGAAAAACATACCTCTGATATTAAATTTCAATCAAACTAGTAGAATAAAAAAAATTAACTACAAATGCATTTTAAATTTCAATTACTTTCCAACTAAATAAGCATTTTTTGTTGAATTAGGCAATGGATATATTTTTTGGACACATTTTATTCTTTTTAATTCCTTTAATAACTTTTAATTTTTTTTTTTATTCCCTGTCTAATAACTAAAATGCACAAAAGACCTCCAAATAAAAATAGAATGTAGTATGAACAAAACAAAAAACATTATTACTCTCATGGCTATGCATGAGAGTTAAAAATATATGTCAAAAATTACTTATTGTGAGGATATGAAGAAAAAGCAAAAATAAATAAATAAATAAATAAAAATAATTCCACCTTTTTATATTGAACTCAATTAACCAAAATTGTTTGCAAGATATTTTTTCTTAAGTCCCTATTTATTTATGTTTTTATGAGCTCACATATAATTTTTGTCATTTGCCAAATAAATCACAATCTGATATACAGCATGTGGTCTTTGCATAGAAGTCAAAAATTGACTTCTATGGTGAATTGTCTCTGATAGATGTTATTATAAAAAGGCTTTACATTTCCTAGGTTTTTGTATTAGTTTATATTTATTCTACTTTAAATTTTATTCACATATATGGATAATAAGATATTGGTCATAAATTTGGTCATCATGAATAGCCTTGAATATTAGAGTATTTATCCTAACAGTCATCTTTCATTCTCTCTCTCTTTCTTCTACATTTACAGGTAATAAAAACAAAACTCTTTATTTTAGGCAGGCTTAAGCTTTTTTTATAAAGTAAGGCTACATTTTTGGTCAGAAATGCAGCATCTGGCACCATTATAAAAAATTTAACAGCGAATTTTTTTCATCTTTAATATTTAAAAATTAGTTTTTCCATCAGTAGAGGTTATTTTCAGCAGTTGAAAAGTAACTTGCTGCAGAAATGATTTACTTTTATCATACTATAATCCAATACACACTTTGGTCATACACCCTGAATCCACTATAGAAGCAAAGAAGGAGAAAAATAAAATTGACTCAAATTATATTCAATCAGTTCATGATATGAGCAGATTCAAAACAGACAATACACACAAAAAGAATTTTTTTTGTCTCTTTTGTGTGTCTTAACATCATATTTTTTGCAATTAAAATTATATATAAGCAACAAGTTCTTACATATTTGAAATTAATTAGATCTACTTGTTTATTCCCACATTAACAAAAGAAAGATTTACTATAAAACTAAAGAAATATTTTAACTTTAAAAAAATGTTATGTTTAACTTTTTTATTATTGTGAAGTTGAATAAACCTGAATAATTTATTTATTCTTATTATAATAATAATGTAACTCAAGCATTTGTGAATACTACTTACAATTCTCTCCTTTTTTATTATAAAAGAAAATTTCATTTATTATGATGATGTAAAATTTATAAGGTTCAAATAAATGCATGATACTGTTACAATATATATATATCAAAGCAAGTTTCTGTAATAAATGCATGATACTGTTACAATATATATATATCAAAGCAAGTTTCTGTGGTAGTATAAACTTACATCTATTTCAATAATAACTTTTCAATTTCTGAAATAATTGTTTTTGGCTATTTGAGTGTAACCTTCAGAGTTCATGATTAAATGCTCCACTTCATAGCTTCACGTATTATTCCAAGCTCTTTATACATGATTACATTTAATTTATCCTTAGAGTGTCTTATTTCAAGATGGCAACAAATGGTTAAGTCTTTTTTATTTATTCTTAGATTTCCTTTTTTAAGCCAGTAGACAAATGCCTAAGTTTAGTTATTTATCCTTAATTTTTTTTTATTTCGGACCGATTAACTTGATTTTGCAATTGTGCTTTAGGTTAGAATGGTTAGCACCAGTATGTTCCTTCCATTATGATCTATAAACTGGTAATATTTTGGAGGGAGTCAACTGCTATTAATGCAATCTCTGGACAAGGCAAACATATTTTTCAAATAATGATGAGCATCATTTTTTCTTTTAGGTTAAAGCTGGATTTTTTCAGACTAGGGCTGGATTTTTATAAGTTCTTCTTCTGTGGACTACATGCTAAAGTAGAGATGAACATTTTCTGAAGGAAATCTAGCAACACATATTATAAGACAAACCACACATATATTTTGTCATTTCATAATTTTCTAATAATACTGAAAATATTCTTCTTATGACATCAAATATATCTTGCTATATTGGATTTCACTATTGAAGGATATGGCTAACTATATGATGTTTAATAACAACTTTTTTTATAGTAAACCAGTTAGTTTTAAATCCAGTCACTCTGCTAAAAAAAACATTATGTGTTGAAATCAATCATTATAACCATTTGTCTATCTCCAAAAGTACCTTATCAATTAATTTTTAATTACAAAAGTTTTTTAAATTAAAAAATAAAAGAGAGAAGAAAAACGAGAAAACATATTGCCCCCCCCCCCACACACAAAGTTATTGCTTTGAAGCAAACCACATTTAATATCAATTTTTAATAATGTGATAATTTTTTGTTTATTTTTATAATTTTAACAACTACAATTTGTTTCTTTTACAATCAGTAAATTTCAGATAACACTATTTTCTCTTTAATACTATCATAAATTATATTTTTTTCTTTTAATAAAGAGTAATAAAATATACAAGAGAACATACTGACATATTTTATTGCAATAATTGAAATTTAATCTACTGGTAGATAGCCATGAAAGATTACAAGATATATGTATAACCGAATGATTCATCATTCAAGAAGTCACGTGTTATTCAAGCACCAGAAGTTATAAAGATGAGATTTGACCAACATATGTGACATTAAAACCATAAACTTTGGATGGAATGTACAATAGTCATAAGCTATTTAAACCACTCAACTTTTTTGTTTTTACATATCAAAGCGTTGACCGGGAAGCGAATCCGGGCCAGCTGCTTGGAAGGCAGCTATGCTAACAGCTAGGCCACCAATGCTTGACAAAACTCAACTTTGATGATAGAAATATCAAATATTGGATGAATTTTACTAAAACTGCATATTATTATTAATTTAAAGAAGCAGAGGTTATAATAACTAAATAATGATAATTGGTCATAGCTACAATAAGTTGAGTTAGTTCGTGGTAAATTAGCTTAGTTTTTCATCACTATTATTTATTTCTAATGAACTTAAATATAGTGATAAATATGTAAAAGCTTTAGTAATTTAATATTTTTGAATTTTTAAATAGAATTAATCATGTCTATACTAGTAACTTTAAATAAGATCATTAAAGAAACCTATTCTATATAGAATGTTTATGGATTAAATAACTGAGATGTGAATATTTAGATTGCAAAAGAAAAAAATGAAATACTTTTGGAGAAAGCATAAATTAATTAATAAAAATATTGCTTAAATATTTATTATATCTTAATCTACAAGTGTCAAATGTTTTGCAGTGTGTGTAGTAATTTTATGATGAATATGGCAAAGAATCAATTGTTCTTCTTTTTTTCATTTATTATATAATATTCACTATTAGTAATCTTTTATAGTTGCTTTAAATGTTATTTTATTTCTCTTGAAATACAATCCTCTGCATTGTTCATATTTCTATTCCCTATTTTATAAATAAATACTTTATTTTCTATTTTATGGAAACTACAAATATTTATCACTTTACCATTTTAAATTAGAACTAAAAATATTTTTAAAATTAAAATATTAATTACAATATTCAATATTGTATAAATATAAGATAAAAGAAAATGAAAACTATATGAAAAATCTTAATAATGTCCAAAAATTATTCATTCTAATTTGCTTTCAGAAATAATAGACCTCTTTGATAATCGGATTTAACACAAATCTTATAAAGAAGCATAAATATGAGCTTAAATTTACTTTGTGGAGCAACAAATTTATAAACTAATTTTTGTGATAGAATAGAAACTAGAAAAGAGAAATTCGAGGTTGTTGTTCTAGAGAATATTTCTAGCTGCAATTTTTTTAAACCATTACTTTTTGTAACTTTAATATGCTAATTTATTTTTACCTTCGTACTTCAATTTGACATAGATCATATTTTTTATATAACTCATGTTTTACCTACATTTTAATGATAATTCATAAACTACAAAAAATGTACATAATAATGTTCACACTTATGAATAACACTAGCCACAGTAATTGTATGAAAAAGTAAATTGTACTAGTAATGTATCTTGTAATTTTTTTTTGATATCTTCACAATCATTCAGATCATTGGATAGAATTTAATCTTTGTAAATTGTATAGACTCTACATATAATTTAATTATAAAACAATATCCCAAACTAATCTTTTCAAGATAATTTTTGCAGTTCATAAATTGTAATTTGAGATTATTTTCAGTCAAAGATTAATGATTAACAGGGACTCAATATGGTTTATAATAAATCAATAAACATTATAGATTGTTTTTTCTTTCCAGATGAATACAAAAAATTGGCTGGAACTAAAAGAGTGATTTATGTATTGCTTTTATTTATTTATAGAATAATTCTTTTAATCAATCATGACTTGACAGTGTTTGAAATTCATTGGATGTCCATGAGATTTATTCTTATATAGCTTCTATATGATGAAAAAGAAAAAGTATTATTAATACTAATAAAAATAAAATGCAAACTGACATTAAACAAGGAATGTGTACTAGCACCAACTTTGTTTTCAATTTTTAAGACAATGATTTTTGGAACTATTTATAAGTGAATCATATAACAAATATTAAGATGTGATACAGATTTGATTGGTGAAATTCTTATTTTAAATTGATCAAGAGTAAAAATGAAGACATCTTGGATTATACATTTCCAGGATGCCAATGAATGTGCTATCTTTGCCATAAATTAATAAAATGTTTTTATTAAACACTTTTATATAAATTAAAATCTCCATTTGTTTATTTGGTAAAATTTTAAAAGTGAGATTTAATATATTTATATCCAATAGAATTCTTATAAAATTTGGATATTTGTTATAAATCACTGGCAATAAAATATAACAGTAAAATATTTTTGATAGATTTCCTAGTTTACTTAAAGTGCTTGCCAGATAACATTTTAAACATTTTGATATCATATTTCAAATACATTGATATCAGTTCTATAAATTTTCAATAATATGTACAAGAAAGTGGTATATATATATTGTAAGGGTGACTTACAACCAAAAGCCCACCTGCACTAATCTACATCATATTAAGCCTAATTAAGTATTTATCAAAAAACAGTTACTCTTTGTCAAACACTCACACACATATATATGCAAAACATTGGAAGAAGCAAATTATTATTTTTAAAAAAAAAAAGATAAAGTTTTTGATTTCTACTTTTAAAAAAAATTCACTCACATATATACATAATATGATTAACTACAAGCATCATTAGCTAACTGACATTATGACATGAACATAGATAAAACATAAAAGATCTAATATCAACCATATTGCTAAGTGACCAGGCTTGAAAAGAAAAAGATAATTCTAATAATTATCTTAATAATATTACAACGATGTACATTATGCAACAATAAATAAATACTGCAAGTACAGGAAATGAAAACTATCATGTGGTACTATCATAATTAAAACAAAACAAAGATCAAATATACCATTTTGGTTTTTATAATTGCAAAGACTGTATGAGAAAGTCAACATCTTGATGGTCATATTTCAAGAACTAAACAAGGTGGATGCATATGTTCAATTCTAGAATGAATTTAAATCACACATGATTAAAAAGACTTTGTTTCATCCACCAATATAAATTAAAATGTAAATATATCTAAGTTATAAAAGTGATTTAAACTGATTGTAAAAAACTCCAAGTTTGAATAAAAGCATCATGTGAAAAGAAATAAACAACAGGTAGCAATCATCCAGAATAGTTTTTTTTATTTTTATTACATCACTTACCATGCAAAGAAACAATTCTATAAAAATTACATATACTAATGAGGGTATTGCAATGTGGTTTGGCTAAAGGAACTATGCCATAGGAGATCAGATGCCAGCTCTTTATGCCCATAAAAACTTTATGATATATATAAAATACCTATTTTATTAAATACTGGTCAAGAATGATGATTTTCAATGGATCTTCAGCACTTTCTTCCAAGGAAACAACTGTGCAGTGCTGATAATTTACAATCCCAGAGTGAGGGCATGTCTACTAAACTAGCACCCAAGGAGATCTACCATCAGGAATAAGAGTCTGTGAATATAATATACAGTCCTTTTCAGACTCAGGAATTTATTTTATTAATCCAATTGATTTGTATTTTCTTTATAATTTATTATTTATCATCTTATTTTTATTTTTTTAAATTTTTGTTTTCATGTTTGGAAGCTTATGTTTCAGAAAATGGAATAGTTTATTTTAAGTGTAAAGGGAGGGGAATTAGATTGAATAAAAGTCTTATGGTATTAAATAAAATTTAGGTTTATTTACCCTTCAAGTACCTTGACATCAGATATTTTGATGATGTTCCATATTAAGATCATACTATAGTGACAGAACAGAGTTTTCATTATTTGTTGAATGTTTTCTAATATTTGTTATATATTTTTCTGTATATATGACTAACTTTTTAAGTGGATGATCTTTCCTATCAATATTAAGAAATTACACATAGGTATAGAGGGGTCCTCTTCTCCAAGAAAGATGATCATAATCATCATGAATCAAACACCACACATTACTTTATGATGTGACTGTAAATAAATTGATTAGTAAGTCAAATTCATGATCTTTTAAAATATTTTTTTTATATTATTTCAAACTTTGTAAATAAAGATTGTCAGAGTATGGACTTCTATCATGGAATTTGGGATTAGAGTATCCATTGTATTTAGCTCTTAAGTGATAGAAAGCCATCCTTGACTCATATAATTATATATGTTAATATTGTTAAATTAGATTTGTTATTTAATAAATATTATTAAATTATTTCAAACAATTTGGTCTCTACCTTGTTATAATCATTATCATTCACACCACTATATATATATATATTAATAATTCAAACAAATATATTTAACACAGTATTCAAAATTAAATAATATATTCTTTACCAGAAGTACTTTCAATTGTTTCACTGACAATCTTTATCAACTGTTAATACAAACGTACAAAAAATAAAAACTTGCATTACCCATCATTCAATCTATTCAAATTTCCCACAATTCTGTTGTCTTTATATTAGCCGATTGTTTATTCATCAAACCACCTCTATTCCTAGATATCATCATTGCCTCTTTAATTTTACGTTTTTCACTACACCTTTCAATTTGAATAATTTTTATATCTCTATTATTAAATTTAAAACCATAATTACATGTTTTATTATGATCAAATATAATTGATGGAGTATTCATATTTACTGAAGATATATTTTCTTTCTGTACACGTTTATATAATGTCTTATGATCATTATATCTTTTTTGTAATGTACATTTGGATTCCCCTATATATTTTATTCCACAACCACATTCCAACATATATATAACAGAACTTAATTCAAACTTAGAAATCTTGGCTTTGGAGTTATTTATCATATCATTTATATTATTTGAAGAGAAAAAAGAAATTCTACACAAACCACTAAAAAGTTTATAAATTAATTTAGCTTGTTGATTAGATATAAAAGGAATAGAAATCCATTTATCACTTTTTAATTTACTTAATATTTTCTTATTATTACTCTTATTTTGATTATATTTTGTAATTGTATTATAAATAATATTCCTTCCATAACCAACATTCAACATATCAGTAATATATACATTAATATTTTCAATTTTATCACTATCGGAAGAGCACAAATAATCATTTCTAAATAAAAATGACTTCAAACCAGCTAATTTATGACTCATATGAACTTTAGAATTATATGGAATATAACCCCTAATTTCCACAGGCTTTAAAATCATATTATAATCAAACACATTATTATTTCTTTTAATAAATATATCTAAAAACTTTATAGAATCTTCCTTCTCTTCATTTAACACCCATTTTACATTATTAATCATATTTAACTCATTAAACAAATTAACTATTATTTCATTATGTGCACATATAAATACATCATCAACATATCTACAATATACTTTAATTCCTTTATATTTTATCTGAGACAATATCTTAACCTCATAATTAGAAATAAAAAAAATTACAAAGCTGTGATACCACTGGAAGACCCATTGGCCAACCAAAATTCATTTTATAAAAGCAATCATTAAACCTAACATATATATTATCATTCACAAATCTTAATATTTTAACAATAAAATTCCTAATATTATTATCTATAGAATATTTGTGAATGATAATATATATGTTAGGTTTAATGATTGCTTTTATAAAATGAATTTTGGTTACAATGGGTCTTCCGGTGGTATCACAGCTTTGTAATTTTTTTATTTCTAATTATGAGGTTAAGATATTGTCTCAGATAAAATATAAAGGAATTAAAGTATATTGTAGATATGTTGATGATGTATTTATATGTGCACATAATGAAATAATAGTTAATTTGTTTAATGAGTTAAATATGATTAATAATGTAAAATGGGTGTTAAATGAAGAGAAGGAAGATTCTATAAAGTTTTTAGATATATTTATTAAAAGAAATAATAATGTGTTTGATTATAATATGATTTTAAAGCCTGTGGAAATTAGGGGTTATATTCCATATAATTCTAAAGTTCATATGAGTCATAAATTAGCTGGTTTGAAGTCATTTTTATTTAGAAATGATTATTTGTGCAAATTTATTAGTGATAAAATTGAAAATATTAATGTATATATTACTGATATGTTGAATGTTGGTTATGGAAGGAATATTATTTATAATACAATTACAAAATATAATCAAAATAAGAGTAATAATAAGAAAATATTAAGTAAATTAAAAAGTGATAAATGGATTTCTATTCCTTTTATATCTAATCAACAAGCTAAATTAATTTATAAACTTTTTAGTGGTTTGTGTAGAATTTCTTTTTTCTCTTCAAATAATATAAATGATATGATAAATAACTCCAAAGCCAAGATTTCTAAGTTTGAATTAAGTTCTGTTATATATATGTTGGAATGTGGTTGTGGAATAAAATATATAGGGGAATCCAAATGTACATTACAAAAAAGATATAATGATCATAAGACATTATATAAACGTGTACAGAAAGAAAATATATCTTCAGTAAATATGAATACTCCATCAATTATATTTGATCATAATAAAACATGTAATTATGGTTTTAAATTTAATAATAGAGATATAAAAATTATTCAAATTGAAAGGTGTAGTGAAAAACGTAAAATTAAAGAGGCAATGATGATATCTAGGAATAGAGGTGGTTTGATGAATAAACAATCGGCTAATATAAAGACAACAGAATTGTGGGAAATTTGAATAGATTGAATGATGGGTAATGCAAGTTTTTATTTTTTGTACGTTTGTATTAACAGTTGATAAAGATTGTCAGTGAAACAATTGAAAGTACTTCTGGTAAAGAATATATTATTTAATTTTGAATACTGTGTTAAATATATTTGTTTGAATTATTATTATATAATTTAAAAATACAGACATTTAATGGTTGTAGTTATTTATATATATATGCTAAACATTTATATCCATACTTTTTTTCTTATATTTATATCAATATTAGGAATATTCTGGGAGAGTGTGTTAATTGATCATCACTTATGTAGAGGTGCAGTAATTGTAAACCTGAGTAAGCCCATCCCTGAATAGAGCCAAGTGCAAATTCTCCCTGAGTATGAATACTGAAGCATAATGGAGCCAGAAAGGGGGATAAGATGTGGATGAACTACTTCAAATTACATCTAGATTTAATGAGTAAACATTGAGCTAGCCCACTGAAGGTAGATGTAATCATAGGCTAAGAATTTCATCATGCGATCACCAACATCCTATCCAAAGATCCCAAGTCTGATTGTAGTTAGATGCAATCCCCCTTTCTTGTGAAAACAACTGGCTCATTACAATATATATATTCTAACTGTAACAAATATGATATCATATTCCAAAGCTGCATGAAAAAAATGTTAAAAAAATTTTGTCATTGTAATTGGGTAATGAATATATGAACTGCCTAAAAAATTAAAAAAGAAAGATTAGTTTATGCAATTGCTCATATTATTAAATATTTACTTTGAAATATATGATGAATAATATGATGATAAAGTGTATTGTAAGTGGGAAAGGAAAATTGTTTAATATATGCAAGCATTTTGAATTCATAGTTTAAACAAAATATAAAGCATTTTAAACCCTTTTTGGTTTGCCTTTTTTGAATTTGTTTTAAATAAAATCTCCCACATTTTTACAGTAAATTTCATCGCAAAACTAAGAATAATACTAAAATTTTAGAATTAATATTTTAAAAAGTTATTTAAAATTTAAATATCAGCAACAGTTTTTCTTTCTTTCTATGCTAATTAATTAAATAAAAAATGTTTTTCAAAAAAACATGTAAGGAAGCAGGTTATACATCTCCAATAGCTGGTGAAAAATTCATTGTTTGGAAAACTTATTGTTGAACAACATTAGGGAAGATATAAATAGGCTTGGAACAAGCAACTAAGGCTTTCTAGTTCAATATATATAGTCCAGTCTACTTTAGTTTTTTTGAAGACTCAACATAAGTAGCAATGTTGAAGCAATCCAAAGCAGATGAGAGAAAACACAGGTTAAAAACATTTTTCACTGTAATTTGTATAGTTGTTTCTTGCCAACTGTTTTACAATATTTTTCAATACTCCAGTTATAATAGCAAGTGTGCTGGTTTTATTTAGAAGAAAAATATCTATCACATGTATCTAGATAATCAAAAACTGCATGAGTTAAAACACCTAGAAAAGGTAGTCATATCCAGACACTAGCACTGAAATTTTCCAAAACCAATCAGTGTCTGCCTTAATAATACAATGATGAAAGAAATGTACAGTGCTGTAAAAATAAACTGATACTTACCATATATAACATCACAACTTGTGCTATATTTCCTCTCTAACATCACTACTGCACAAGGAGAAGAACTATTATTTTTGGAGGAATTAATGAAGACAACTGTAAATATATTAAAAGAGTGATATCTGTAAAAAACCATGGTTTGGAACTGTGTAAATATTTCATAAAGTAAGATCTTATTATTAGAAAGCCTTAAACTTAAATTACAAATATCTTTTATTACCATTATATTTCATATTTTATATGTGCTAATAGTTGTGACTACATATACACAACAGTTTTTATTTTGCATTGCTAATAAATTTTTTTTATTTTATTAATCCATTTAATTTGTGTTTACTTTTCAAACTTATTCCAAACATAACACTTTAACATTCAATATGGATGTAATATCCAGAACTCTGAGAAATCATGCAATTCACTGAGGTACATGCAAAAATGATAATAATAACTTATAGATGATGATGATTATGCATTAATAAGTTTTCCAAAACTAAACTTTCTAGTTAGAAGGTTTGATATCTACAAATTTCATTTTTTATTTTATTGAAACTGAAAAACAAAATAAGTTTGTGAGGACTTGTACTTATGATATAAATCATCGTTATCATCATCATCATTTGCTTAATGTTATTATATATACTTGAAATGAATCATTTTTTAAAAATTTTATTAACCATTCAACTATCACCTAATATAAAAATTTATTTTGAATCAAGATTTACACTACATCTTTAATATATCATTGTTAAATATCATTGTATATGTTTTGTTGCTGGTTCAAACCCAATTATCAGGAATATTTATTGCTATGATACATTTAAATAACTTACATTAAAAATATTTTAATGATCATTTAAAATGGAAATAATGCAAATATTTGATTGTAAAAGTTCATTTTTTAAAAAAGCAACATTTTTTCTTTTAATTGTAAAAGTTGAGTTTTTTTTTATTTAAAAATGCTTTTCAAATAAACAAAAATTTATTGTTAATGATCTCTATTTAATATGTGTGATTTTACTTTCAAACATCAAACTGATGTTTGGAATAGTTGCAAAAATACTTAAAATGTTAAAAACTTAAAAATAATAGAAGTAAATAATATTTTATAACAAGCATTTTTATTTATTTGGGACTAAAAATACAGAAAATAATTGTTCATTCAACTGCAATAGGATTTTTTAAAATATTTAACATAAAGTAAAAACATGAGGAGTAAGGCGTTCAGAAATTAATTAAGTCAATTCCTACTTTTTATAACAAGGGATTGAATTAATTAATTTCTGGCTCCCCATCTACTTCAAGTTAAAAATAAAACCCCAACTTGCAGTTGAAGAAACAATTATTTTCTGTGTTTTCAGTCCCTATAAGTAAATATAATTTGTTATAGATATTTTTTGATATCTATAATTAATGTTTTAAATTCACCCTATAGAGATTTTGGTTTAGTGATTAAAAAAAAAAACATCAGAAAATTTAATTTGGCAGCTTAAAAATGTATATCAATTTAAATATCTTGTCAATGAATTTTACATAGAAAAGATACTTAGATATTGAGATGAAACATACGCAACCATATGCTGATTTTACATTTAACAAGTTAAAAGACAGGATATTTTATGACAATGACATAACTATTATAGTTAAATAAGTTTTATTTAAAAAATCTATTATTTAAGCAATTTATGGTACAGAAATGAAATTTGGATTCTCTACCAATGCAACATGATATTTCAGGATATTTTGTAAAATTTTAAAAATATGAAGACAAGATCATAAGACCAAATAATATACTTTTCATTTTACTCGATATGATATTATAGAGTCCACTATTGCATTGGAACGATTATATCAAAACTATTTTAAAGAAGTATAGTATTGCTTGTTTGTTTACAAAGATCTAACCAAGGAAGTGATGCTTACTGTAGAAGAATTTAAAAGCAATATTAAAAGATCTCAAATAAAGGCACAGCATATGATGTATGTGGCTTAATGAGAATTATAAATTGGTTTATATAACCATCACAAAACTCATCTCTAACCTTTTTTTCTATCATTTTTGTTATGTAGTTAAAATGCTATGTTCATCAAAAATTGTTGCTATTGCTGATACATATAAAGTGTAATTTATAGTTATAAAAACAGTTATTTATTAAATAGAATATACATTATTTCTCAAAAATATTTGTTATTATTTTAGATTATTATAAATTATATGATTAAATAAATAAATGTTGATTGTAATTTATTAGGTAAAATGATTTTTTATAGTAAAAATTTTACTTTTTAGAAGTTAATATTTGTTTCAAATCTGAATGCTTAATCAATAAAAAAATTTTTTTTCAAGAATATAGCATAAAACAAATAAATAAAATTATTTAATATTTAAATTATATATTACTATTAATAATAAATTTAACTCAACTGTAAAAAAAACTAACTGAAAATGAATATAGTTCTAATAATTACAAAAAAAAAAAGCATTAATTTTATTTTCTCTAATAAAATATTGTTAAAGTTCAAGCTGTTATAGTACTCACTAATAGTTTTTATACAGGTAGTGATTATAACCTTTAAGATGATATTGAATTTTGACATCAATATGAAAAAAGGATTCCATATTTGCAATTACATACTTTAAATACAAGGTGAATTCTAAAAAAGAAAAATTAGATTGTTAGTACAGACTTCACAATATAAAATTAGTTTTATTTTTTTAGATTTTTTTTAAAATTAAATTTATATGCAACAGTAAAATATGATAAAATGGTGAAAAAGATTTAAAGATAAATAAAATTTAATTTTCAAAGTATATAAGATGAATTAATCAAAAGGTTTTACAAACAGGTGCATTAGGTGATATTTGCACTTTAATCCAAAAATCTGTTAAAGAAGGGCACACACACATATATATATTATTAAAAAATGATTTTTTTTATTAAAAAAAACGTTTAAACAATGTCTGTAAATGGGAAATGTTGAGTTTAAAAAAACAATTAAAACTATTGTTACAGGTAAAATGGTTAAATATGCAACTTTAGATGCAAAGTATAGAAAGTCACAAATGGAAGATAATGAATCGATTGAAATAGTAGTGAGTAATTGATGAATATATTACTTTTGTTTGCAGAATCATTAAAGAAACATTTATAGGAGCTAAAATAATACCTTTGTATGGTTGTTATATAAAAATATAATAAATGCAATTGAAAAATATTTATCTTGATATCAATTTTCTATAAATGTTTTATTAAAATTATATAAAATAAGATCAAAATTTTTAAAAAAGTGAGAACTACAGTGTGCTTAGGTTTTTTTATTTATAAAAATATTATCATTAAAAAAATTTTAAAATTTAAAAATTTTGAATTATAAATTATTAAAAAAATTGATAAAAATGCCTTCTTTATGTCAAAGTTATATGAAAATTATTGAAATGTAGAATAGAATACAAAATGCACAAATCTGACATTATTTTATGATAAAACTGTTATATTTATCATCTTACTCGATGATATAAAATCAAATATTTGTAAATTATACTTATCCAGTTAGAAGAAAAATTTAATAAAATCAAAATGGCATTTAATTGGTTTAAATTGCTGATGACATTATAAATATTGAGTAAAAAATCGGTAATTAAGATTACTTAAATCAATATTAGTCAAAGCAAATAAAATGAAAGGAATAAACTGAAACTGGTATGAAATACATTTTTAGATTAATATTATGTAAAAGAAAAGCTTTTTTGCTAAGTATAAATGGTTTGAACGCAAGTAGGTGTTTATATTATAAAAATAAAAGAACTTCAAGAGAGATAGGATAGTTATCAAAAAAAAAGATATAAAGATTGATTAAATGGGACAATTTTTGACTGAATATAAGTGAATAGGAACTTCCTTCAAAAAGTCTAATTCTAGAAAAACATTGAAAAATTTTTTTTTTACTCTTCATTGAATTTGATAATAACTGGTGATTATATTAACTATTAGAATCTTCAAAATTTCTTTAAGATTCTTACATCATTTTATGGCTATGAACATTCCTTTGCCCTTATACAGTCTTTTTGGTCCTAGTTTTAAAATGAGGTGGAGCTATCCTAATCATAATGTAGAATTAATGGATTAAATATGCCTACATACTTCTTTTTATAAATCAAATTGACTTATGCATTCATGGCCATCAACTGACTTAAAACTCTGGCAGTTACATATGGTGATCAGTTTAACTTAACTGATGAATATGTTTTCCTAATGTTTACGGCATTAAGCCTTTCATTTAATCTGAAAATGTTAACATTATTGAATGGTGTTCTCAAAGTTTAACTGCTGAAGCATATATATATGACAATAATGAAAATAAAAAAGTATCACTTACAAAATTTTTATAATAAATTTTATAAATGATTACGTAATAAAATCAAATTATTTTTATATAATTTGAGGGAGGGAGTAAATAAGCAGAAATAAAATTAGATCATGCCCTTTTTATTGTTGTTTCATATAGTGGCGATACAATTAAATAATGTAGAAAAAATAATGAAAAGGTTATAATTCAAATTACAAAATGGTATTTTCAAAATAAAATTTACCCCATATTTTGATTCAAATATTTGTTTACGTTTTATTATTCTTAAAGGAAAAAAAAATACACAAATCTAAAGCTTTTAAAATAATTAAACCACTTCAACACTTTTGTCAGAATTTCACAATTTAAAAAATATACAGAATGTTAGTCAAACAGTAACGCGTTGCTTGAAAAGTAAATATGAAAACAAACCAGGGCTAATTAATACAACGTGATAGAAACCTATATAATAATGAACAATGAACAATTACAAAAACTGTTTTCAAGCAAAAAGTGATGCAAAAAGTAATGTAGGTCTATATATATAAAATGATATGTATATTATTATTATAAGTGTAGTAGATAAACAAATGCACATAATTTCGAATTATAAATATTAAGTTACTAAAATTAATTATTAAAACGTACACCCTTATATGTATGAATCAATTTTTATAAATATGCAATTTATTTAAAATATTTTTATAAATCAACAAAAAAAATCAATTATTCCATATTTCAATCGGTTGTTTAATCTTTTTCAAAATAAAAAAAAATAAACAAACAATAAAAACAAAAGTTCATTATTTCGGGGTGTGTGTCAAGTTTGAAGAAATTGAAGTAAGAGGTTATTTCTTTAACTATTCATATGATTACATATTATTTTTGAAGATTACATTTATTAGAATAAGTGATTTGGAAGCTGAAGAAATTTGATGGTAATAGACCACTCAGTTATCAGTAGCTAGTATAAGCTAAGCCATGAATAAATAATGCAATGATAATGATATTTTTTCCAGATGTCATATAATTATAAAGGTCTTTATGGCCAATAACATTACTGATCCACTTCCATTATTCTGAATCCTTTATTCTCCATCTAAAAGGAGCTATTTTTCCTGATTCTAGACCATAATATCATACTCCAAATACAGCAAAAATATTTTAAATGCAATTAAAGATGATGAATAAGGTTAGGGCAATCATATCTCCATGTTTGACCTTAATTCTCTGGATTTTTACTTATCATTGGATTTTAGGTTTTACAATAATTTTTCTCAGTTTAAATTATTTTAAGGCTTATTAAGCATTATAAAGGTAAACAAATTTTGAAGTATTCTACATCTTATCATAAGTTATCCATGCTTTTTTTGCATGTACTTCTGAGTACTATCCATCAAATATTTTTTTTTAATATTACAACTATAATTTAGTTTATATAGCTATTTGAAATATATAGAAGTATAAAATAATTATCACTTACAGAGTGATATGTTTAAAATATACATTTTTGGTTTTTGTCTTAACATAAGGCAATAACTGAGTATTCTGACCTAAAAAATATATTCACAACCCTCATTTCTATTTGTATTTTATTTATCATTAGCACAATTTTTTTAAAAAATTTTATCAGTATATAATAAAAAATAAATAGAAAATAAAATTAACATATGATAAAATAAATTATGAAATAAATTAATATTTGCATACAGAATATTACATGAAATGATCACCATTTCTTATGCTTGCTCATAACTGTTATTAAAACAGGCAAAACTCTCCACACAATCCTACCACTAAGTGCAAGACCTATATGACTATATAAACTAATGAGCTTGGATTGAAAATATTATTACATTTCATTCTCATAGTTTTGCAGTTAAGTAGAGATAAAAGGTGGCTGCTGGAGGGTTGTATTAGATCCTAAGATCTATATGCAGTGGCTTTAGATCCAAGGCTTCTCACTGACAAAAGCCACAAGCTAGTAACTAGTCTGGGATATTGAATGAGGAGGAACTAGATAGGGATTTTATGACAAGCCTTCTGGCATCCATTGATTACTCTGACTAACAGTGAGTGGCAGGACTGTATGGAAAGTTTTGCCTGTTTTCATACAGAATATTGTTTGATACTTGATATTTTTAGAACATATTAATCATTATCAATATTACTATTAATGTATGAGCTTCATGTTATAGTAGTTGGATCAACTGATAACATGTCTTTAAACAATCTTAGTATTCATCTGACTACCATGTTTATAATCAGAAATATAAAAATTATTTTACATAGATTAAAGATTTCTAAAGCAAATTTAAGATTACTGTCATGGAGATCAAACTAATAAGATTGAAGAGGAATTTTTAGTTTGCTGAAAATTTCTAAACAAATCAAGTTGACATTTTTATCAGATTGTCAATGATCAGTTCAAATAATTGTCACTTATTGATTAATACATGAATGCTTAAATATTCTTAATTATGAGATAAAAGAAGAGTAAAATTAAAGGCATAATCATCATAGTTGATTAAGCAGATGAGTAATGTTTTTTTAATTGTTTCTCTGTGAATAGATACTTGGGAGACATTTGTATTTTGATGGTTTATGTAAATCTGTTATCTATTAATGCTAAGGTGATTTATTTGTTTTGAATATCATCTAGAAATGAGGGGAAATAAAAATATAAATGGTGTTGTATTAATATGCATAATGAAAGTTTTACATCATAAACATATTTAAAAGAGAAAAGTTTATTAGCTATATTTTAAAAGAAAGTTTTTGATGATGGCATTTCTATGTTGCCAAAGTTTATAAAATAATAAGTGATTAATTAACAAATAAAAACATGGTAATATTCAAAGAATAATATTTTTGGTGACTGATAAATTCACATGCAAACTTGGAATTATTCAAAAAGAAAAGTCAAGTGTGTACTGTGAAGGACAGTAACTTAAAAAGAAGTAACAGAGTAAAAAAGGCTTGGTTTGACCATAATTTGATAGATGAAATAGTTAATGAAAAGAAAAATATAAATTCTGTAAATAATTGTTATATGTATACATAGAAGGCTTAAGAACAAATTGTAATATTTGTAATATGGGAAACCTAAATCTAAGAGACAGTGGCTAGAAAGCTAATGTAGAAACAAAAAGATAATACAATGAAAATGTAGATTGATTTAATGTATAGTAGATAAAATAGTTTGAATTTAAATCAAACCAGATAAATGAGATGGCAATAATTAATGAAAGTCAGTATATTGAAAAGATAGTTTAAATGTCTTACACTATGAAATTAGCATTAATGATAAATAAAAAAATAACTTGCAGTATAGAATATATGAGTTGTGAAATAATTAGCTATACATTTTACTTGTCAAGAATTATCATAATACTTTGATTAAAAAAGAATACATGGGTTCACTTATGATACTGATCTAATTGGTAATAGTGAAGCATAAAGTATCACAGAAAACATCCATAATATATGGGACATATCCTCTACCTAAGAAAAGATAAATATTATTAAATGAACATCTAGATTCAATTAGATAAAACTCAAACTCCATGTTATAAGTATAATTGGTGGATATATTAACCATCATACTATGAGAACATTGATTGGTTAACTAGAATTTTACTTTGTAGAATTGTAATGAAATATTATGCTCAATCTATGTTGTATAAAGATTAGATTTATTTTACATCAAGTGAGTTATTTCAATTTGAATTTCAGATTTTCATTTTAAAAACTGTACCATGATTCAACCAAGACAGCACAGATGAAGGTAATATTTAGATTTAATTAAATGAAGTTTATTATCAATATCTAAAGAAGCAATTTTAAAAAATAAAAATGGCAGCTAACACTATGTCTGTGTGTGTGAAAAAATATAAACAACTATCAGAAAAGAATACATATGATAGAAAGTAGTGGTCTTATAGTTTGTCATATGTATAAGTAACCTATCTGAAAGTACACAACTTCATAGTTACAATACTGTAATGATAAAATCAATAATATAATTGAACAAGCTTTGTTTGGAGACTGTATAGTAAAAAATTGTAACCAAAAGTGATATCATTATACAGCTTATAGAGCATTTTGCAGTACTATTAGTAATGTCCATGACTTTAAAATGGGGAAAATATAAATATATATATAAACTAATAAAAGAATTTAACAAGTGATTAATGATACTGATGTTTTATTTGCTCCATAAAGAAAAATGAATGCATACACTATACATGATGATATTTCAATGATATATTAAATAAAATTTCAGTTTTACATAATATGATGAAGTGTTTTAAACATGTTATTTTAATTTTTAAACATATACATTAATTGACAGAAATTTTAAAAAATCTCACATACTGTTTGTTATATTTTCTCAAAAATATTTCTTATTAGCTTGATCTTCACTAGAAGTTGTAAAAATAGTGTTTCATTCCATCTAATTTTCATTGTAGAGTTGTAGACTTTGACTTAAGATTTTGAATTAAGCAGTTGGGTTGGATTAGTTCTTAGTAATTTAAGTTTATGTTTTGATTGTTATTATGATTTGATGTGGAAGATTCAAAAGTTTTATCTACATAAGTGAATCAGTCACAGAGCTGCTTTCAGTGTTAGTTCAGTGTCTTTTGGATCAATCATAAGAAATTCAAAAAAAAGAAAAGAAATATTCCTCTTTTGATTTATAGTATGTAAATGGATGACATGGAAAAATTAGTTAATGAATAGTTAGAGAAATTAGTTAAGATATTTATGGAAATATTTGAAACTAGTTAGTTATCCATAAAAAATTGTCTATATTATAACTACTATAGATAAATGTATTATCCATAAAATTGTTCTATTTTGTTAAAATTATTGTGTGAAAATAAAGTATGAAACCCTATCTATATAATATAAAAATATATATTTTATTTGAAAAATTTCAGAATATCCTAAAAATATATTGATATGGGCAAATTATAAAATTTTGTCACTTGTATATTTTTTTACTTTGTGGAAGTAAGGGTGGTGTCTTGCACATCTTGTACAATTGAGCATGTAAAACAGTTCAAAATGATAGACTTTGTTAAAAATGTATTTTATAATGAGCTTGAAAATGATTTTTGTAGTGGAAGTAGATTATCTATTTTTAATATAAAAATTACCTTAGTCATTTTAAAAAGAATCTATACTGATTGTTTTTATTGAAAGGATACTTCTACGTGATTGTTGGATTCAAGAACTAACAATTCATAGATTTCAAGTCACTTTGTCATTTCCATTGATAAAGGGTTTTGTGGACTCCTCATTAACAAATCATATTATTATTTCATTATTGAGATAATAGGACCTAATAGAAAACTAGATTAAACAAAATGTTGAAGTATTTTAAAAAGGAAAGTGTCACAAGATATCAAATAAATGGATTAAAAAACTCATCCATATAATGTATGTTGATATATTCATAAATTATCTGGTATAATCATCATAAACTTCACTTTTACATTTTTGTTCTTTGTGTTTCATCTTTTGGAGTGAGAATATCAAATAAATGTGAGAATATCAAATAAATGTGTAAAATCAGCTTGTAAAAAATAATACCATAGCTAAAAAAATGGAGATTATTTTAGAAATCAGTTATGTCTATCTTTTATCATCATAATTCATAATTCAGATAATATTTATTATATAGTATTCATTTCATAATGAACTTATTATGAGATGCTTAAACACTATGACATATATATATATATATTATAATGAACCGCTTTGCCCGCTGAAGGGTCGTATTAGTAAATTCATAAAAAGGGCTATGGTTAACTTGAGATTTAACCTTATATATATATTTTGCCCTATCTGCATGATCCCCGGGCATATTTATGGATAGCGTGTTCGCTTCCAAGCGCCAAACCTATTTGCGATGAACAAATAAGAATTACACCGCGGGAGTCTATAGATGCAGAATATACCCCGACAGCGACTCGATAGATATTTACTATCGCTTTACCTTTCCCTGTAATTTAAGGGGGGGGGGTGTTAACTAGCCTAGCTCATCTCAGGGGTGGTGGTCATTAGACCGTGGACGGGAACTATGGATTCCGACACTACTTTCTTTTAACTGAAGGTGGATGGATATACATCGCCAAATTCCTGTCTATCTAAAGAAATAAACGATTATAGAAATCCAATCTTATCGAATATATTTTCTCTGCGCAAAAGGGGAATTCCCGTTTAATTTCAGATGAGTGTGCTCGCTACCCTACCCTAAATTCCTCCGTACCGGTTGTTCAAGGTAAAGTATACGTTTTATATTAATTACGAAATCTTTAGCTCTATAACTATGCCTCTTATTAAAATAATATAAATAAAAAGTAAAAAAAAAAGAAAATATTCACAGATATTCATAACATTAAAACAATTTATTATAAAATAAGAAGGTTAGGATTTATTTAATTGACCCGCCATTATTTATAACTCGTGCTTCATAGAATGTCAAGCATACACACACATACGTACAGATTAAGCATTTTATTCTTTGGATCTTTATAGGCACCACAACATATTATTAATGTTCTTTTATTAAATTGCTTCCCTGGACTTTGTAGTTTGAAAGTTTTATTGAAACATGTTTTGAATATAGAGAATTTAATTTATTTCAAAGTTCCGATGGATGACGCAATCCGTTTAAGACTCGGATTGTGTTTTAATAGCAAATCAATAAGCAAATAATATAGTTCACGTTACCTTAACATTCCTGGGAATTTAGGCATTTCAAAGGCATATGTTTTACGATGTCACTGGCTTTAAAACTGGACGATCTCATAGTTAGTTTTCCCCGTAGCTATCATTGTTCCTTGCCGTCGATGACCAGAATTCGGTGTTCTTTAACTATCTTCTTTGCAGCACCTTCGGGATCGTAGGGCAGGCCTTCATCGCCTGTCAAGTGAAGGGTTTTTACCCCACTCGATGCATGATACGTTTTCTTTTGTTCTCTTTAGCTCTCTGGACCCGTGGAAGAAGAAGGATATCCCCTGGCTGTTTCCTTTTATATCCCCACTCTTCTCGTCCTTTCACGTCCCTTTCCGTGATTCCATCCTTCGAAATTCCCCGGTTGCGTCACCCAACCAGACTATGACTACGTCATCACGGTCGCCATTGTATTAAAACCTGCGTTTGTATCTTAGAAAGATCTCATTTTGCTTTAACTGGCCATCTACTTGAAATATATCAATCATGCACATATATATACTCGCATGCCACAAACACTCCAATAAAGCACGAGTTTTACGAAGTTTTCCCCCCTTTTAAAATTAAACAAATAACAACTAGCTACAAATAAATATACGAATAACATACTGTTAATATTGAATTATTCCCACCACCATTTAATATTAGTATTTACAATTATTAATAACTTTATTAGTTAATAGTGTTAGTAATATCTATATCCATTTATCTTGTAACTTTTGGCGGACCATTGGCTCTCCTCAGTCCGCACCTTGTTACAATATATATATATATATATAATTCATAATAGATATCATAAAAATAATCTAACAAATGATATTATGAATGCCAAGTTAAAAGAAGAAAGAAAAAAGAGTATACCTATAATGATTAAGTCATAATTAAAGAAATAAAACCTTGTTTTAAACTGGAAACTTGAATAATATTATTGCAGATACCATCTTACTTATACTCTTGATGTTTACAAATACAATTGCATATGAACATAATAAATTAGTGAACAATAGATGATTACCTAAAAAATATTTTATGATAAACTTGAACATGGTTTCTGTAAGAGAGGTAGATTATTTTTATGCTATAAAATTGTTTCAAAGACAATCTAAAGAAGTGTAATATTGATGTCTTTTATTTCAAAGATATAGCCAATATAGAATATAATAGACTGATCAATTTTCTGGAGGGAAAGAGAAAAGATAGCATAGCAAAATATCAAACAGAACATGTAGACATATTACTGGTTCATGGATTGGTGTGTATAATCATTGCAAAATTCATTTTAATTATTAATATTATTATTCATTTAATCCAATTTTTGTTGAAGTAGGAATGATTACACACCTTAGTAAGATGACTGCTGCTGACATGTTTTTATATAAAAAATCATATTTCAAAATATAGTGCTTTAAGGTCTGGCCATCCCTCATATATGTATGTAAATGAATTATGTCCTATACATGAGGGGGTCAGATTGTCTTGTGGTCAACATAGGATGGGAATGTTGGCACTAAAACGGGTTTTGAGCATTCCATCATCAGATTTTCAATAAAATGGATGGCTGAAGAGTTGTGAGATGGAGTGATTTGAAGCCTGCCCATTAAAGTATGAAGATTGGCTATCTTAATATAAGCTGAGCTTTGATTGTATATATGTGTGGAGATGATAATCTGAACCAACTGACAAGTGCTAGTTTAACATGAAATATGTATTGGTGATTATTTATCTTTTCAACATGTGTGATATCAAATATATCAGTGGTATGAGATAGCATGGATGGTTGAGGGTCATGTGAAAGTCTGAGTTCAAACCTCCTATATATTACATGTAGAAGTGCAGGTATGAAAAAAGCCTGTAGTGTAGAAAAAAATTCATATTTCAAAGAACATAATTGTTTTACTTTTGTTTTTTACTTTTATATATTGCTGTAGCATTATTTCTTTACTTCACTATCTCTTGCTCAGAAAGTTCACTGTGACCAAACATCCACAGTTTAGAATCAATCTAGAAATATTTAACTACCATTATCCATCAAGATAATTTTTTTTTTTGGAATGAGTAAATATTCTCTTCAGATCTATTTTTATGGATGATTTTTGGGTTAAAGTCTTTTAAACACTTCTGGCATTAAAATGGTTTAATCATATATTTACAATATTTTGAAAATTATATATACATATGTATTACACACACACATATATATATATATATTTACAATATTTTGAAAATTATTTATACTTCTATACTAATAATGTATAAGTACTCATGAAACGACACTGATGTTCAGAATTAAAAGAATTGATAAACTTATTAATAGTTATGAATTAAATACAAGCAAAACAAGCATTATAAAAAATCATATTTAAAATAATATCAGGGATGATGAGATATTTTAGATATTTCTAAAATTAGATGTGGAGAAAAAAAAAACTACAGTGGTCAACATTACCAAAGTAATAATACCTTATAAAAACATATCACCTTTCCAATAAGTTAAAAAATTGTTTGAATTTGTCATAGCTAAATAGTAGGTAAATTTATAAATACATAAATAGATGAAATATGCACACAAATATAACTTACTTTTTCATCTTTTTTATCCTGTAAGTTTGAAAAATTATTGATAATTACCAGAAGACAACAAATCTCTATTCTGAGCTTTCCTATCCAAAATTCCTAGACTAGTTTCAAATTTATGGCTTTCATCAGCAAGGAGCTTTAGATTTTAAAACAAACCAATGGACCTTCAGGATCTAATGCACACTCCTTTAGCTCCTATTATTTACCTCTATCAAACTATTAGCTTAAACCATAAAACATATAAATGTTTTCATTCTAAGCCAACTTACTTAGTTCTATATATTATGGAGCTCTTATTAATAACTAAAGCCACCTTTATCCTGTAGCCAGGATTTGATATACACCAATAAAATATCACGTAATTAATCACATGACTTCAGCTTGAATATTGCTGCTTCACTAACATACTTTTTCATCCTAATTATAATAGGAGCTGGAAAGAAGATGCATTAGATCCTAAAGATACTGTTCCAATATCCAAAGCTCCTCATTGATAAAAGCCATAAGTTTGAATCTAGTTCATGGATGTTGAATAGGAAAGCACAGGTTAGGGATTTATTAAGCATTATCATCTGGTAACTATCAATGATTTCTAAAGCTTTTAGCAAGTGGCACAAAGAAGATGAAAAGTATATTTTACTAAAATAGCAATTTGTAAGCTGAAGTCACGTGATGGCTCATGTGATATTTTACTAATGTGCATAAATATAATGATGAGAAACAAATAATTAAAAATTAAATTAGTGCCATGAATAGAACCATCAGTAAGTGTACATATGTATTTGCTTTATTCAATTATCATTTTAATTAGGTGGTAGATGTGTGGATTAAAAGATGTATAGACCATAAGATAAAGCAATAAACAGTTTGTTAAAAACACGAATAACTAGAAAAATGGAGCAACCCATTCTTTTATAATTAAAATTATTTTGTAACTATATTGCAAACGTGACTTCATTAACTGAATTGTGCTGAAATTAAAAACCTATCGTACAATTATTTTCTCATTTATTGAATTTTATTGCAGACTAAATCGCTGAATTTGTAATCAATATATTATTGTAACTAGATAATTATTTTTGGGTAGTTATGAGAACTAAATCAGCACGGATAATCGCTTCAAGTTGACTTTTATATAGCAATTTTAAAAACAGTTAAATTGTCAAACTATCAAAATTGTAAATTATATATAATCTGAGAAAGAAATGTTTGTAAACAGAAAATTATTCAAATTAATCAGTAATCTTAAGTCGCTGTAAATTAAACAAAATAACTTTAATTTAAAAATAATTGTCAAAATAGTGAAATTATAAATTATATGTAAAGATTAATCGAAAGTGTTTTTTAATATGCAAGGATTAATCGAAAATGTGTTTTTTTTCTTTTTTATACCAAATAGATTTCATTAAATTCAATCGGATGTGGAAGCCATCTTAGTTAATTAAAACTTTGAATTTCCATTTAAAAGGTTATAGATTCAAATTCCTGACTTTAATAGCTGTTACAAATAATGTCTATTAGGTAATATTAAATCAGTAGCCAGAAATTTAGACTTTTTTTTAAACTTTTAACCCTAAGCGAGGAGTTCCATAGCCAACAATCCTATCAAATATACACACAAACTTTGTCATTTGTGTGCATTTGTTCTGAATTACCCTAAAACTAGAACAAGTAAATTATAGATGAAAGTTCAACTCACTAGAATACTTTTAAATTTATATATATATTTAAAATCTGTAATATATATATGTTTATGCGCGTAATCGTTTAAATGAAAATTATTGTGGCATTTTAATAAAATACCTATCAAAAATTATTTTCTCTAGATAATAATAATTTTTGTAAAAAAGTTAATTTTATCGAAAGATATATCCAAAGGTATGTAATTTTCAGTATTATCCTCAGGTTGTTCAAAATTATAAATGAATGAAAGGATAAAACTAATATTTTTGCCTTTTTTGCAATTAAACACACAAGCATACATTATTTCTGTATGCGTGTATATTTAAGCATTGAAAAAAATCAATGATTTACAATAAGAAATGTTTTTCTCATCTTTTATAATTTTATTTTTGAAGAATGTATTGATTTTTAAAATTATATAGCTTCTTGAACTTCTATTGCTTGTTTTTAAAAGTAAGAATATTCTATTCATTTTATATATACACACACTTTTTAAAAAGATAAAAAAAAGTCAATGTTATTTTGAATTTGAAAATAACGTTCTACTTCTAAAGAAAACAAAACTTTTTACTTGAAACGGCACAAATATATTTATTTTCAACTTTAACAATGGTGAAGAAAGTAAATTGTTCAAGAATTTTTTTTTTTAGAATTAGAAAAGAAATCCAACGTAATTACTATCAGAAAACAGTATGGCTATCTTAAAACTTCACCCATTTTGATTTCTAAATTTTAAGTCATAAAAATAATTTTTAATTTTTTTTTATCATGAGATATAATAATTTGCTAAACAAGTACAGAATTATTCAGTGTTTTATGAGAATAATTAGGTTGTGAAATTTAGACATCTGCAAATTATGTGCTCAAGTTTTCATTTTGTTCTGAAATTTTTTTAAATCATATTATATATAGTAAACACAGATATATTTTTATTAAAATAATTGATTATTCATCATATAGAAAATTGGAAAGTAATAAATATTTTAAATTCCATAACATTCTTTTAAAAAAAATTATCAGAAGAATTGAAAAACTTAAATTATATAACTCTTAAACCGCTAATTATATTATTGGTTGTATGAGGTAAAAATCAAATCTTTTAATTGGCCAACTCACAAACTGAAGACAAAGTCTATTGTTAAAACATATTCGCCTATAATATTAAATTCAACTCAGATACGTTTATAAAAAGTATATTACTAATTTTTCAGGTTATGAAAGAGAACGAAAGTTCTTTCAAAAATAAATGCTATTTATTTATTATAAAATATATTCAATTTCGGCAAATATAAAGCGAATGTCTAAACAAAAAAGTGCTGACGCAAATGCTTTTTTTCAATTTTACGATATGGAAAAGTAAAGATTTCTTTTTGCTAAATCTTAAATATTTTTACTAAAGTCTTCAATATTTTTTGAAAATAATTTTGTTTTTTTAGTATTCTCTCTGAAAATCATTTGTAATTACTCAATATATACTTAATATTCTTTAAAATTATATTCGAAATGAAAATCTCAGTGTTTTTCTTTATTTTCTTTGATCAGGCGGTTTCTTTGTTCTTTCCAGCCAATCAGAATGTCTTTTTCGGCTGAGAGCTGGCTGACAACCAATCACCGACAATGTTCTTTCTTTGTTTAGTTTTAAATGCGGTTTTTTTGATTTTTTACTTGTAAAATAATTTGGAAGAGGGCACCATCTTACAGAACTTTTAAAAACCTAATCAATAACTGTCAAACGAATATTCTAGCATAAGAACTAGCAGAGTTAGAGTGACGTCAGATGTCGACGAGATGCCTCGTAAGAGGCGGTTGAAGAAAATAACATATTATAGGCTATATTAAAATTATTTATTATATGTATATATTCTTGAAATGTGAGTTTTGAATTCTTTGAAATTTAACAGGGTTTCACGACATTTACATCAAATGTGAAAATAATACGTGTAAAGATTCTTGCAGTAGCAACTGATAACTATCATTGATTTTGTGCTTAAAAAAATTTTAAACATATTTTATTAATAATATATAATATAATATATGCTTAAAATAATTTGCAACACAAAATGAATCATACTGAAAAATTATGTAGAATATGTCTGAAACTTCATAGTAAAATACCAATTGAGATTTAAATTTTTTGCTGAATTTGGTAATTTTTTTCTGAAAATAAAAATCTTCCGAGAAAAACGTTTTTTTTCTTCAGATAGTTAATTTATAACTAAATATTAATTATTGATGATAGTTCAGCAAATAATTACAAAATTGTAATCATGTTCTGACTATAAAAATATAATGATATTACTGTGCAATCCTTCATCTTTGGTGATTGAAATGTTATACATCTATGAATACAAATTGCATGATATATATAATCTAGATGCAATCATATCAATAGTTCTTGAGAGAAGCCAATATCAAAAGCATAGTTAAATATAAATGCATTTTTGAGTTAAAATTATATATATACTCCAATTTTGGAATAACCAAGTCTAAATACTTTATTAAATAATTCATAAACAAGATTACTATAACACCCACATTTTATTATATTATTGCTAAGCTATGTTATCAGATAAAAGATGAGCAAAAGGTGAACATTATTTGCAAAATTGGGCAATGTTTTTAAGTTAATTTAAATGATTCATTTAGGACTTGTTTGTTTCATGAATAGGTTTATATTCTTAGTAATACATATTTGATAAGCTATAAAATTATTTTTATTCTTATTAAAAATCATTATATTTATCAATGCTTTTAATATGAGCAAAACATCAAAAATATTACTAAATATAAATGTATTTTTGAATTAAAATTATGAACATCCTTTGTTCTCATAATAAAAATCAGGAGAAAAAAAAATCAAAAAGCCAAAACCTCATAGAGGATAGTTATTTAAATGTAATATCAAATGTTATTCATTAATTATTCAACTTTGCTATAGATCTTTCTACAATAAATGGTTGTTGTTATTTTAGCATATATAGTGTAAGTAAAGAATTAAGTGATTTTTGTTATCACTTTAACATTCTAAATCAAGGAAAAAGATGCCTGCAGTTAGTAAAGAACAGTGAATATTAAAATATATATTAACTGAACTGAAATTAAATATTTGTATTTTTATATTGGACTATTTCCATAATCTAATATGCATATTGAATGTCTTTAAAAAAATTTAACTTTATTTAAATATTTCAAATACATTCAACTGTTACTAATAGTACATCAGACAGGTTAGTATATGCACAATGTTTTGAGAGGTATTATTCTACCTTCTTCTTCAGATGTTACTGGCCTGACTAGTGACAATACTAGCATGGGATTCGAACCTGGGTCTTTATATTCTTGGTTATTGAATTTTAAGATAATACTCTAGCCAACTGAGCCATCCTGCCAAAGGCAACAGTCAGTAGAAATTTCATATATTTATCTACGAGGTTCCTCCTGATTTCTCCGCTTTTTTCTAAGAGCAAAGTTGATTAGTGGTTTCCATATAGTATGTATAGTCACACTAGGTTGACTTATGAGATTTTTTGCCATTGTCATGTGAGCAGTCCAATATAAAAATACAACTAGAACATCATCATCACAATCCTTCAGGAAAACACTAGGAATTATATATATATATATAAAACTGTTTAATTAGGTTGCCTTGGGTTCAAAATTTTAAGTAGTTTTGAATTTTAAGCTTTGGTTTCAAGATGCATAAGTACATTAACACAGATTTGAATCAGTATTCTTTAGAGTAAAAGCAAAAACCAAAAATCAGTATGAAATTCATGTTTTAAATGCAACTTTATCTGGTAATCACTGATTACTCAACATTAATATAAATGGTACTAGAGATCTGATTTTATTTTATATATATATATTGGTAATAATTTATTTTATTGTATTAAACACAGTTGCTCCTAAAACGTAATATATATAAAGAATGAAAATGAGAGATGATATCCATGTAAATAGAAAATAATCTTAAACTTTTGATGTTACTACGAAATTATCAATTATTACTAATTGACAAGCCTTGATGCCAAAACAGTTCTTCCATTAAACGTATAATAATTCTTTTGTTTGAGTTTTGTTGAAGTAACACTCAAACTCAAATAAAAGGGCTATTATAAGATTTTTTTTTAATATCTCAAAAATGTAACAAATAATAGTTTTTTTAAAGTTATTTTGGAATAAATTATTCTCTATCCATCTCTTGAATAAAATTCATTAAATCGTAATGTCATCCATTAATATATATAGAAATATTTAAAGATTGTGACAGTTAGTTATAGAAGCTATTGCTATTGATCTATAGCTAATTATCAGTCTAAATTCTTTTGTCTTTTATTTATAAAACAATCTAAATCATGCACTCTATCATTAATCCAAAATTATATTAGCATCTATAATTTTATTAAAACTTTCTTTTAAAGCAGCCCTTACATATTTTCTTTTATCCATTATCCTTTCAGTCACTATACTATTTAATACTTTTTTTTTACTAAAATTTATGAATCTATCCGTCCTTTTATGAATTAAGTTTTCTAATAAATTTTATTCACTTATTTCCTTTACTTAAATCACAAATTCATTAAATATTTTTTCATGTTTATTCTTATTCTTATATCCTCTTGGCTATGCATTTAATGATATAATATACTTTTTTTTCTTCTTCATGCAATTTTTTTTTTTTTTATAATCCTTTCTTTTTACACTGTTAATTTCTCAGTTAATTTTATCCCATTTCTCTTTTAATTTTGTTTTAACTATTTTTCTAAAATAACTATCCCAACCAATTTTTATCTCCCTTTTTTCCATTTATATTTTTTAACACCATCTTTATACTTCCTTTTTTTTCTTCACATTTTCTAAAATATTTTTCTTTCATTTTTTAAAAAAAAAATTAATAATTCTTTAGTTCTAAATATAAGCACTCATTTTCAAGTTTTTATTACTATCTATTTCCTCTTCATAAATTCTAAATTTACCATCTTTTATCTATTATTCAACCTATTCAGATTAATTTTATCACTTATTTCCTATCTATCTCTATTAATCTTTTTATCAATTTTAATACTTAAATTTCAAATATTCTAATTCTTTTAATATAAAATTATAATTGCTAACACATCCTTTGTTTTTTTTTTTTTACTAAACATCTTAATTTCCTTTGTTTTTTATATTTCCATCTTGACTATGTAAATTATTCAATACACTTTATCCAAAATTCCAAATTTCAGTTCTCCTTCCTCATATATCTTTTTAAATAATGTAGTATAAATATTACATTATTTAATAAATTTTAATATTAGTCTCATTTTTATTACTTATAATCAATATTTTATAATTATTTTTTCTAAACCCACATCTATCTTTACATATTCCCAAATTCTTTTATTTCACCCTTTAATATTCTCATATTTCTAATAGCAGGATTTTACTTTTCATTCATTTCTCATTATCCAATTTCAAGGTAATTCACTTATGATTTTATGACTTCTTTCTAAAATATTTTTTTAACAATAATTTTTATATCTTATTTTCATCATAGCTATTTATCCTATTCTATTTCATATTTAAAATATTCTTCTTCTTTATATCTCAAATATGTCTCTATTATAAAAATATTAACTCTATCCATTTTTATTTTTACTCTTTGTATATAAATGTCAATGCATTGACTATAAAGAAAGAACATGATAATAATATGATGCATATTTCTACCATTGATAAAAAATAGTATATAGGTTATGACTTTAATTATAAATATGCAGATTAAAGTAATAAGTTCAATAATATTAATGGCTTATTTAAAATATTAACAATAATGTTATTTTACAATGGGAAAAATAGTATGTGACATTAGAAGTAATACCAAATAATTTTAATATTTCTCAACATTTTGTTTTTGAATTTGAAAGCTATGGGTTTACTGAATTCACTAATTGCAATAACCTGATATTGTAAATTTAAAAATCAATTGTAGATATGATTTCAAAAAATTCAACCACATCCTATCTATCATTGTACAAACTTAATTTAAATTAGGGGTTAAGAACCTTTCTGAAACAAAAAGCCAGTATAATAAAAATCGAAAAAAATAAAACTTACAAAGAGTTTTGCTAGAAAGTATTTGAAGTGGTTTGGATAAATTGTATTTATAGGAAATTACAGTAAAATAAAGAAAAGTGTGATTTTAGTAATATTTATTTGTTTTCTTGAAAGAGTCAAATAACAAATGTTTAGATTTCAGAAATACTTTTTTTTATCATTTCTCTATTTGCAAAAGTTTCTTTTTTATGTTTTTCTAACACATAATTCACACAATAGGGTGCAATTGTTGATGACTAAGATTTAATTATGAATTTAACAAAATATGATTGTTGATCAGTTAGCCATCGCTCATAAGTTAGTGTAATTCAAAAAAAGCATTTCTTTCTACATTTTCAATTAAGAGAATTTAATATGCTTAAATTTAAATTTTCTTTATGATCATGGTTAAAATTATTATAAAAATACTTTTACTTACCACTAATGTATAAACCTTTTTTTTTTTACATTTTTATTAAAATTTCTTTTTACAATTATTTTAAATATAAACTTTTCATCATATGTTTATTAATCAATTTTCATTATATTCAATCATACTATATTTACATTTTATTTATTAGTTATCTGATCTTTTTTTGCATGTCCCGCTCACTTTAATGCTAAAATGGAGTGATAAAGGTTTAATGTGGCAAGATTTGTGATTGGTGATCACATGACTTCTGACCAATTGAAATGTGATATCTATAATGCACTTTATTCATTCCTTTACGATAGAGATTTGAATTTGAGATGACAGAATAAATATTTTTTTATATTTTATTTAAGCATCACAATTTTCATTATTTTAAAAGAAAATTTCTATAAAAAATAACTTTTAATTTATATTTTTAAATATATATTTTTTAGCTTTTTATTTAAAAAAGTTTAAAATTATTATAAAAAAATCTAGTATTTGCATACGTGTTGGTCATTTTGTTTATCAACATTTTTTTTTTTTATCATTAGTGCAATTAAATGTTTTTTTGTTGTTGTTGTTGGCTTTGTTTTTCTGTAAAAATCAAAATATGCAAATTGTAAAGAGAACTTTTCAATGTAAAAAAAAAAAAAAAAATATTTTATTAATAATTATAAATTAGAGGCGATGAAAAATTTAAATTTTATGGTAGTTTTTTTTTAAAATTATGTTCTTGTTACTCTTTTCTGCAAAATTATTCGCAATCATTTTTAATTATTATGGCACTATTACATTATTTACGACTCTGTTTTACAAATCTACTGCATCATTTTTTAAAACATGAAGACCATTTTAATCGTAGTTGAAATCTTTTTTTTCATATTAAATCTTTGCACTAATGAGAATTCAAATGCTTCCATTTCTAGAAATTTTAAATAATTTAAAAAATTGCTTTATCATAATGACACTTTAAAATATTACTTATGAACTTTGATCATGATTTTGAAAGCAAAATATTACATGATATAAATTTTAAAACAAAAATTATAAATTTTATAATGAAATATATATAATAACCCCAAAATTTTAAGTGAATGATGTATGTGTTTACTATATAAGCTTATTTTAATTGTGGATTCCATATATAAATTATAAAGAGAATTTTTTTTTTTTACAATTTATCGTTATATTCAATTTTATTTAATATAATCCTATTTTGGAATTTATTGCCTAATTAAGCAAGTATTTACTGCACATTACTAAAACATTAACAGTTTTACTCAAATTGATCTTGCTTTAAATGTTAATAACATATTTTATATTAAAATACTACTGTAAATTTTGTTCTTTTACTTTTTTATTGTTCAGAAGGAGAGAGGAATATTTTAAATTACCTTAGCAATAATATAAATAAATTACATACAGAAATTCAAATAAACCTATTTTGTCAAGCATTGATGGTTGAGTGGTCAGCACAACTGCTTGTAAAGCAGTTGTTCTGGATTAGTGGGTTCGCTTCCCGGCCAATGCTATGACACATGAGAAAAAAAATCTATTACCAGAATAATCAAGTCTAAAAGCACCACTATGACAATTTACATATCTAATTACAAAATAAGCATTTACTTGAACTTGCAAATGATATCCCTTCTTTTATAAATGCCAATATATTTGTCAGTTTTTATCTAACCAATTGGTAATCCAGCTTTTAATTATCATAGGAAAGTTTTCAGATTTGGTTGCTCCATAATTAAATTTATACTATCACTTTTATTTCTTTGATACACCATAATTTATTTATAGACTTATTAAAATTGTTAAAATATATTTATATTTATAAATTTTTAATATTTTTTTAAATTATTAAGATAAATACATTATTATTGTATTAGGTAGTACATAGAATAAATGGTTGATTATTAAAAATTAATATATAAGTTACTATTTTAAATGATTATGAAGTAATTGCAATTCACATATTGATAAATATTTATAAGTGTAAATTGTTATTTATAAAAAGAATATAATTCTTCTTGTTATTGCTTAATAGAAATTTATGTTCTATTTATAATCTACATTTTAATTTCTTCCTTCAGTATAACTTATAACAAACATCTGACAATAATGGGCACAGTCCTATTTGTTTGTGAATGATAACTATTAATTTATCCTATACACAGTTAAACAGTGTTTTTACCTTGTAGTTTATGAACCTCTGAAAAAGCTATCATATCTTCATAAGGGATCCACAAAGGCTTACTGTTTTGACCTTTTATAACTAAAATAAAAAGAATGAACAAATGAATGCATAAATGAAAACAACAACAACAACAACAAAAAACAAAATCTTAATTTCTCTAGTTTTAAATCTTGAATTAAGTTTTATGCACCCCTCTTCTACTTAGGCATAAAATCTGCCTAACTTTCAAACACTTAACAAGTATTATATGAAATAATATACTAAAAAGAAGATTGCATAAAAAAAAATTGAGACACTGTTCTAAAATAGTGATGAGAATGTAATTACATCCTAATACTTTTTTGAATATATACAAAATATGAGGACTCTTGAGATCCAGGAGCCCAAATAAATGCATTGCCTTGATTTGCTTCACACTAGATGGCACTCATATTTATTGATATTATTCTAATCTTTTTTTTTTTTTTAAATAAAGAATTTTATAATTTTTATAGAAAAGTAAGTACAAACTGTATTGTACTTGTATATTAAGTTGTCAGCCTAAAGACAAGATGAGTAAGTGAGTAATAAAAATATGACCAAATATCCACACTTGGTCATCATCAATACATATTCATAATGTGATGATTTCCTTGAACACAATGTCAGAACTGTAACATAACTTTAATAAGCTCTTTATTTTGTACCTCCCCACTTCTCCAAAGATTCTCATGGAATCTACATTTCAGAATATCATAGTTTGAATATTATTTATCCACTCTATGAATATAAATAATTTAGCTATGCTTTATAATGAAAATAAACCAAATTCAAATGATTTTGTTTGTAAATAAAATTTTGTAAATATTTTAAAAAACAGTTTTTAAATAACTAATTTGCTATATTTAAAACTTGACATTTTAAACATTTTAGTTTAATTCAATGAAAACAGAAATTTATATAGAAAAGATTTTTTTCCATGAGTTGGTCCCTAGACATGTAGAAGACAAACATATTGTTTAAGAATCTGAGCCGTCAGCTTGTGACGTATGGCAGCCAGCCCAATAAAGACCAATTAAACTAGCTTGCAAATTTTTAAAGAATGATGTTATAACGAATTCTCAATTTGCTATAACATCATTCTTTAAAAAATTTTCTTAACCATATCATAAATGAATTTGTTTACGTATTAATGTTTTTTTTTCTTTAAAAAAAATGCTGAGATATTGTAAAATTACAATTGTATTTTATTTTTAAAATTAAATTAAGAAATGTAAACGAACATACTGTAAATTTATAATGGCAACATTAACGCCAACCCGAAATTTAAGATGAATTATATTCAAGAGGAATTGCTATTGATTTTAAGAAGACTTGTATTTTTTTTGTTTTAATTTTCAAAATATTTATTGCTTCTCTTAAATACTTATAAACGTATGGATGGTTAATCATGTTGCCAGAAAAGACTTTCACCACTATTTTATATTTAACTTTGTAATTTTTAATTATATGAAATATTATTTGGTACTTCATATGACATATATATTTAATTTCTAATCTATGTATAATATAAAAGTTACTTTTATATTTATGAATAAATCTGTATGTATGCTTTAGTAATTCATAATTAACACTTTAAAAATGAATGCCTCAGAATAATTGCTTAATTTGGAATGCTAATTTATAATTTGTATCATAGATAATGTTGCATTACATCCAAAATGTTGTCAAATATTAATATACAATTATAATTCTTATTTGACTGAAACAAAAATTATTGCAGACTTTTTAGTTTGACATTCTTATTTAACTACAAGCTATTATAATTACATTTGTGTTTTCATAATCTAAGTTTTATATATATTCTTGAATATTTTATTAAACTAACTTTATTCCTACAACCAATCCGTTAATTTTTAGTTGTTGTACTATTGATTATTCTTAATATTACTTACCATATATTATATTGCATACAATTTTATAGATATGAAACTTAAAATTCCAGATTTTATCTTTAACACATATATTATTTTGTATTTAATTTTATTACAAAACATGTAGAAAACAATTAATTAAATTTTTCTTACATAATATATATGCATTATATTAATTCACAGATTAATTTGAGTTGTTATGTATTCAGCTATTTTCATTGAAGATTTGGAAAATTCAAACTACACACTTTTTCAAATTTTTATCATATATATATATATATAATTTTTTATTATGATGGAGAAAATATTTTAAGCCAGCCATGTAAAAAATAATGGAACTAGATTGCACATATCCATGTTTAGATATTAGTTTTGTAAACCTACAGCTTAAGCAATCAGACAATTATTCAGTCTGCAAATCCAAGTACCTAACTTATTTTTTTCATAATCAATTTTAAATTATTGAAAGAATTCCAACTTTTTAAACAAGCAAATATTATTTCTTTTATAAAAATAAAAATATCCACATTTTTTTCTTAAAAATAAAAATACCATCCATATAGCTAACATAAGCCACAATACAATTTTGGAAGTTGAGATCAATACTTACTTCTTTATATGACAACAAAAAAATTAATATCTTTGAAACTATATAAAAACTCATAGGCCATCTTTATTTATTTTCTAACAATTATAATCATTAATTGTTGTAAATATTAATTTCAATAGCTCAAATGTAGATAAAATTTGTGCAGAAGTTACTGAGAACTCCCAGAGAGCTGCATACAAAGTAATACAACTATCTAAATAAACAAATGCTTGCTAAGAATTTTCAATAATTTCCATATAAATTTTATCATTAATAGTTGTGTCATATATAAATTATCAGACAATTGACAATAGTGTATTATGAAATAGGTTTTAACAACAAAACTCTATTAATAATATAAATAGAATCAAATCTGTTAATTGATTCATAAATTTCAATAATATCTCATGTTCTGGTATTTTAAATTTTTTTATATAATCAACTAATTCAAAAGAAAATTATCCATATAGCAAATATTCCTGCAATAACTGACAAATATATTTTACTGCCTCATATATAAATGAATATCCACAATGAATCATCAATCCTTTCAGAACATTATATTTATATAACCTTACATTTTCAATAATCCATGGTTTATACAACTCTGGATGGATATAATCTCAATTACATATTCCTATTAAAACATTCCTTTGTGCTTTTTAAAAATACTACTTAAAAACTTCATGTATTAAGCTTCAATATTATACTCATCCATTTGTTGATATCCAATTTTGCTATTATAATTCAATTTTATCATCATATAGTAATCTTAATGTAATGCATAGACATTGACAATTATCTTTTCTAAGGTAGATTATTTGAATATATGTAAATATACTCGCAAATTCATAATCATGTAATGGTTTAAGAAGGAACATAAATGAAAAAAAAAATATGTTGAAGATTATCTGAAAGCTATCAAATATAAATTTTATTGATGAAAGCCTAGGTTGGAATAAGTGTAAGGTGGGATACCAAGTTAATATTGATATTATTGAAAGGAAATGTGAAATATGTTTCAGAAAAAGTTATTATTCTTATTTCACAAACAATATCTAAATTATTTTAAAAGAGACAACTTTATTAATCTTAGTCATATGCTTTGAAGTTTGTACACCAATACATTTTAAAGTATAGTAACAAGTTGAAGTAGATTGAAAGAGTATAATATGGAATTGATTGTGGTTATATAAAGTAGTTTTGAGTAATAGAAACAATAGATTAAATTATAAATGAGTGATAAACATTTTGATGTAAAATTAAAAAAGTAATATGATTTTTGGTTTAATTTTATTATGAATTTGTCAATACGCTTTAAATGTAATCAAATTATCTGCCTTAAAAATATATACAGACCAGGATTTGTGTAATAAAGTTGAATTACAATTAAAAAAGTTGCAAATACAAATAAAACAAAGACATCTTAATACAAAAAAACACTCCAAATTTGACTTTTATCACTTAAATTTCATTTGGAGATTTTTTTTTTTTAAAAATAAATTTCTCACTATTTACATCTTTTTATGAATATTAAACAATAAGTTCTCAACAAAAGAATGTGTTTAATATTGAAGTTCAATAACTGAAGTTTATGATTATTTTTAAAAAGTGAAAGAAAAGGTTCTTAATAGGAATATATTTTCTATCTACTCTACTGCTATATAATCACGTTTTTTTTATAAATATGAAACTACATTTTCAAGACCTTTCACTAAAATTGATGATTGATTTTGATGGTTTATTTATAAATGAGACTCAAATTATACTGATTAATTATTACAAGAGTATTGGGATAAAGAATCTTAAAGAGAGGCAAAACTTTTCATACAGTATCAATTATGTGATAAAGAAGTTTGAAATATTGGAACGTGATTGCATCTTTAGATATTTGTGAAATGTATGGTTACAATTAATAAACTTGAGTCTATTTTTATAATTTATGGAGTTTTGTTGTTTAATGGTATTAATTTACAAACAAGATACTTTTTTACCAACTCTCTGCCATTTACACAAAAAAAGATGATTGCAAATTAAAATGGCTTATGGTTACTATGCAATTTTGTTTTGAAATGATAAAGTAATTATTGATCTTAACTCCCAAAATTGTATTAAGATTTATAAAAATTATGCAGATATCTTTATTTATATGAAAGAAAATAATATTATTCATTGGGTTCAAAAGCTGAATTTTTTCAATGATTTAAAGTAGTTTATGGGGAAAAAACCAATTAAATTTTTAGATTTACAAATTTATTTATTATAAAACCCAATATGGGAAAATAGATATATGTATTCTGGTTCTATGGTGTTCTATAGTCATTTAGTGGCCAACTTAAAATGTTTCTTACTTTACATTAACAAATTGTGTAAATATACACATAATAGAAATGGAAATATTTCATAAATATATACAAATTTAACTAAATAAAAAATATAATATTAGGTACTTGTAATTTTCAAGTAAACCAAGATGGGCAGCCTGTATTTTTAAATAAATGTACAGATTTTGGATGTATTAGTTGTTAAATTAAAACAAAATTAAAAAATTGATTGTTAAATTAAAAAAAAAGCCTAAATTCTGATAAATTTCATTAAGAAACTTTATTTCAATTTATTTTACTTATATTATAATGTGGGAAATGATGAGACACTCTTAACATTGTCGTACTTTGGTTCAATTCAGTGTTGTTGTTTTTTTTTTTTTTTGGTAAATTGTCATAATGATGCAAATTTGAGACCTTCCTATCACAAACTGTAATGGAGTGGACTATTTCCTAAGGTCTGGGATCCTGTCCTTCCAAAAAGTGTGTGTTAATGGTCATGATATGATTGCATGCCACTGACATGAATAAAGTGCAAATATTGTATTTATATATTTTTTTCATTTTTCTGTTAATAAATTAATGCAGAAAAAAAGGAAATAAATTGTAAATATTGTAATTAAATTTTCTACAATGATTTCTTTTTTTAAAAATAATAGTAATAAAAAATAAAATGTAAATATTAAATGACATTTTCTTGCAAGCATTTTTGGGGACCCTAAAACTGTTGATTTATCAAAAATATGGGCATATTAGTTTACTTGAAAACTCACTAGTATCTAATGTTATTAAAAAAAATTAATATAAACATAGTAAAAATATAAACTCTAAAAAATGGATTTCTCTTCACATAATTTTCATAATAAAAATAATGCAAAGAAGTGTGTGAAGAGTATTGTAATACTGCATTCAATGTTTCAACTAATTTAAATAGAATGATTGATATCACAAAAGATAAAATTTATAAAGGAGAAAAAAGTAATATTATTAATAAAATATTGTATTTTGTGGGTTTCATTTATAGTTGAATACTGCAGTGTGTTATTACAATGTTTAATGGGCATCATTTATTACATAATAGAACTAAGACACAAAAAGCAAAAAACAATCATGCGGTCTGATTTATATATCATAAATCAATGCATAACCATGAGTTTGTTTTTAATTGTGCAAGTACTTATATTATGATGAAAAAAATAGAATGATAAAAAACAAAATAAAGAAAATTGTTTGTACTAATAGGAAAGTTAATTTGTTATGCTAACAGAGAAAGAACATAAAATTACATCAAGCTGGGGTATCATAAGATTCTGATGCAAGTGTATTAAGTTGATAATGATTATAATCATGTGATCAAAAATACCCTTTTATATGTGTATTTAGCAATTTATTAATACTTTTACTTTGGTTTTAATTTATATGTGTATATGGCAATATTTTATGCACTTAGTCCTCAAACAGTTTATTATAGCAACATAGACTTAATGACAGCATCTAACTAATAGATGTTCTGATAGACTCACTATATTGCATCTGCAAAGATATTACATAAAATGTCAGAGTAAAATTTATTAAATATAATACAGGCTAAAGATGTGGAATTTAAAGAAAAATGAAAATAACCTGAAAAAATAAGAATATTTTTTTATGATAAAAAGAGTGCATGAAATAAAATTATTTATTAAAAAAATTATGATCAAAAAGAGTAATTTGATTGAGCATAAATTTAGAACTATAACTAAAGGGAAAATGCAAAAAGATAAAATAAGAAATTGATTCCTCAAAAGAAAATAACTAGCTATGAGTGAAAAACTAGAAAAAAAAAGGTTAAAAAAAATTGTTGAGTAAATGTGTAATGTCATCTTCTGTTTGGAAAACCATGATGATACATTTTATTCTTATTTCTTTACTTAGATTTATTAAACAATGATTTCAAGTCACATTCAAAAAAGAAAATAGTTTATCTAGAGTTTTAGATAGACACATAAGACAAAATAATTAAGATTACAATTAATTTATCAAAATTTTTTTGTCAGAATGTGCATTAATATTAATCACACTGATCAACAAAATAAAAGAAAAAGTAGAACAATGAAAATGTGAAGAAATAAATACTTTTATTATGAGTTTCAATTCAGAAGTTCTTTATTAATTATCATTCTATCACTGCATTAAATTACAAGTGAGTTAAACAATGAATTACATAATATTTATTTCATTAAAATAATATATAAAAAGTATATTCACAATACCATCATGTATGGGTTGTGTGCAGGACACAAGTGTGCTTTATCAATGGGGGTGACAAATCACCATAATTAGTAATTAATATATATTAAGGCTATAACTTTAAGACTATGTGCCTAAATAGGGGCCTCTATAAATCTTAACACAAGATTAACAAATTTAAAAGACAAGAGCAGCCACTCCTATCTTTGACCTACTTTCTAATTATATAGGTGAATTTAAAGCATTTTGATTTGAGAGCATGAAGCTATTAACTACTTCACTGATTAAAGTAACTAAAAATGTTATAGATTTTCAAATCATTCCATTGCTAGAAACACTTTCTGATTGTAAACATTTCTTATTTAAGTATAAGAGCACTACTTTTTTACTCAGTCTTGTGACAGTTGTTCAAATTATATTAAATATTATATACTCTATAGTTGCATTAAACAGAACAGATGGATGCCTCTTTACTATGATAATTAATAAAATTTATATGTAAATGAAAATGTTTAGATTTATGAAGCACTTTTATTTAAACATCCTAATTTATATAAAAAGTCACACATTATTATTAATAATTTATTTAAAAACAAACTTATTTTAAAAATATTGCCTCATAATGATTATGATATTTTTATAATATATCTGACAACAGTTGTAGCATTTATTAGTTAAATAATATCACAATAGACAGTGATTTATTTATAAACCAATGATAAAAGTGTCAGACTTCAGACTATAACTTCCAGCAATTGATTTCAGTGCTACCACACTTTTTTTAAAAAATACCAATATTATCTTTATTTTGTTTAATATCATATTATTTTTTTACATTTTATTAATCTGATTTTCTTTTTTTATTTGGACTGTTGCATAGTTTCTCTCATAGCTAAAAACTTATAATTGATCCATAATAACCAAAATAAAATGCAAATGCATTTTAATGATTTTTAAAATTTTATCACAGAAACAATGTAAGTATACAAATTTTAAATTTCTTAATATATTATGAGTATGTTTAATATGTCTAAGTCATTAATACATATTAAAAAAGTAATTAATAAAGTAGTATAAATATTTTATTATTAAATGAATACAAGAGAAACTAACGTTGTTAATAAAAAATGTAAACAAGTTATGTGTGCAAAATTCTGCATTAAAAGATTGTGCTTTATACAATCACTGCAAAAGATAAAACAAAGAGATAAATTTCTATCATTAAAATTCATTTATGAGGAGACATGGAAGCTATTCCATACACCTATGAACTTTATATTACAAGGACTATCTCAACATCAATCAGCTTCAAACTATTTGGACTAATACCAGATTCATCTAATATGCAATTGTAATGCATGGGGATCTATTTATATTTTGAGATAATGTAACCTTGTTTAGCCTAAATAAAATTATTTAAAGTAAAAGTAACTAATGAATTTTTAAAATAAACAACTATTTTTAACAAATTAACTGACATGCTGATTAAAGTTAATTAGTTGGTGTTAATGCAATGTAAGAGTTATTTTAGCCTTGTTATAACTATTTCATGTTAAAGTTGAGCTAATTGGATGATCGTAATGGGATGTAAAAGTTATACCAGCCTTGTTATGATTATTAAACTCCAGAAAATATAATGGAAACAAATTAATATATAAGAAAAAGAGAAAACTAAAAATCATCTTTACTATTCATGATAAGAAATCCAGTACAAGTTCATCCAAACTTTAAAGGCAGAGATGGAGCAAAAGAGATGTATTAAACCACTAAACATCACTGAGTGGCACTACTGTATGGAAAGTTTTGCCTGTTTTATAAGAGAAGATATAGTTGAAATCCTATCCTGGAGAATTGGTCCCAGTATATAATGAGCCATGTAGGGCAGCAGTCAGCAACTGGTGGTCCATGATGTTTAGTTGTCCACAAAGAAATTAAGATATTATATAAACTCTCTAATCTCATTTAATAAAATTTTTAAATAATTTGTTTAAGCTGTATTATTCTATGTAAAATAGAACAAGAACATTATACTGCTAATTGATTTGTTTCAAAATATCACTGTGACTTGCAAAACATCAACCTCAAAGGCATTTAATTAACCTCTACTTGGTCAGTGTCATAGAAAAAATAACAAAATAAGAATACTGAATTCTGTACAATTGATTAGGCATTTGCCTACAGCACACCCTTGACAATTGGATGAACTAAAACTCAAAAATTTTATTAAGAATTTTGAAGAAAGATACATCTATAAAAATTATTAAAGAATAGAATACTATTCATTATTAATCTTAAATAATTTTTGTAAATACAAATTAGAAAATTATACATATAAAACATAGCAAATATGTATTTATACATTCATTTATTTTTATGAAATAAAATGAACATTATATTAACAAAAAAAAAATAAAACATAATTTTTTAACAAATGATAAAACATATAAATATTAATATATAAATAAATATATATGTATATCATACTCAATTCTCATATTAATTTGTACCTTTAAAAATTATGTTAGTGGCTTCAATATCTAAAAGGTTGTTGATGTAGGGTCTTTACAGGTCACACTAACCTTATTATTTTTTGTAAGCCTCTTATGTTGTTTTAAATTATGTATAGTGAAGCAGTCGGATCTAAGTTCAATCCTAGCTTCATGATATCTCACCTGTATCCCACTTCAAACTCTAGTACTAACTGTGAATTTCCGAATGCAATGGGGCTTTATACGTTCAATACACACTAGTTTCATGAAAAAACAATATTATATAAAGGTGCGTCAAAACCAACTACTTTAATATTTAAACTAATCAATATCATTAATAAATTCATGATAAATTTATTCATGAAAACAGGTATATATTATAACTGCTTGGATTGTGTGTATGTATTTATAAATAATTAAATATATATATTCGTTATAAAGTTTTGTTGTGTTGGAATGTTTTATTTTTACTTATACCAGTTTATTCAAATTTCTGTGATTAAAAGCTACATTCTTTCGATAAGCTTTCAGATCACCCACTCCCAAAGACAATGGGGAATTTTTTATTAATTAGCAAAAAGATAATAATTTAATGTGTAAGGATGGTTCCTAATTAAAATCGTTTTTCAGATTTACAAATTCATTTTCTAATTAGAAAATGAATTCAAAGTTAATGAGTTTGAAAGCCTTAAGGAATGTATCTAAAATCAATTAACAAAATTTATAACTTTGATATGGTAAGAAGCTTTAGCTTGAAGGCATCAAGAGTCAGTATAGGTGGGAAACCAGAGAACAGGTATAAATAGCCCAGAAAAGTTTTGAGAGAGAGAAGCCATATTTGTTTTGAAAGAAATGCTACTAGAAGCTACGTGTGTTTTAAATTATGAATTTCTATAGTGTCTCCATCATGGTGAAGGGCTAACTTTGGGAATCTGACCACTGGGCCCAAATTCCACAGAAGCTCTTCAATGTAGCTTCTAAACTAAAACTTTTTCCACACCAATCATGCTGCCAAAACCTCAAAGAATCAATTCAAATGCCATTCACAAAAGTTCAAAATGTGCGCCTACATTTCAACGCAATTGGACTCTGCCATGTAAACTAAGGAAGCAACCATGAAGGAATGGTAATATCTTTCTTTTTGAACCACAACTTTCTGGACAGTTCTGAACTTTAAAATTAAAACACCTTTTAAGCTGTCTACTGTAAAATTTTCTTTTTATTTATGCTACCTTAAATTATGAAGTAATTCTCTCTCTCTCTCTCTCTCTCTCTCTCTATCTCTCTCTCTCTCTCTCTCTCTCTCTCTATCTCTAGTCTTTAAATTTAATATTTGTTAACTTTCCTTTCTTACAATGGTGGTTCATTTCACTAACTGTATTATATATATTTATTGAGTAATTATTAATGTCATTTATTTTTGACTACATGCCAATAATAGCTTCAATTCGATAATAATCCCTTTCATTAAACTTTCCTCATGAAAATAATATAATATTAAGTTTTATAGTAATTCTTTCTCAATAGAACTAATTTAATACCATTTTATTAATTATCGAGTTGAAGGATTTATTAAATGTTGCTATTTTTACTAATGGCTGATAATGACTATTGGCCATTTTCTAACCTATGTTCCCGGCAACATTATTGTGTTCCTAATATTTATTTATTTACATTAATAATGTTAAAATGTTTTATTAAAGATCAATAAAGAAAAGTAAATGAATATATTCTAATTCAAATTTTATACTTTCTATTAATATTCAGGGAGGGTAAGATATTTAGGATATAATTCGTATAATTTTATAATTGCATTAAGTACTTTTTAGTTAAAGCTTGTTTGACTTTAATTCAACATGATTAGGTCATCACGTAGAACATTCTTTATATAAAAATGGGTTTTATTACTTCAACATAATGACTATCAAGTTATCATTTTCTGAACATTGCTGACATGAGCCATCTCATGCTTTGTAAGCTTGTCATTGGTGATACTATTGTTACTTTAATTACCGAGGAAGAAACCACTTCCTCATTTGCTCATTAGTATCTTGGAACACCAAAGTTTCATGGCTATGACCCAGCCTGGATTTCCCTGTGTTCCATGTCTCCTTGATAGGACAGAAAGACTTGTAAAACCAAGACGCCCTCCTACTTAAATCACCGACAAGCCATTATCTTTCATATTCATTTTATAGCTTATAAGACGTCAGTACTGTATACTTCTCAGTTCCAGTAAAGCCTGCTCTCATGCTCATAAATCGTGATGAATTGATTTTACTAAAGTTGAAAAAATTCATATTCCTTTATAATTAAGTAAGTTTTCTATTAAATATTAAAGTTATGCCCTAAATACTTATCTTGCTCTTTGTGAATTGATTTACAAATGTGAAAATGAATATCACATTCTTTCTTTTAAAAATTAGAATAATAATTTTGGTCAGAGCCAAATACCTTTGTCTACCTTTATTTACTTGTCAGGGCATAGACACATATAATCCTCCTATAATATTGTGTAATAGTTATTGGCATATAATAATGACTAGCATTCTTATTGTAAATTATAAATTCCATTTTAAAGACTGGAGGTAATCTATATAATCTTAATCATAAAAGTTGAACAAAATATTTATTATTATTAAACATTTTATTAACACATTTGGTTTTTAACTTTCTTTATTATTCAATATTTATTTTAATACTAATGCTCACTGTCTGTATTGGAAACCTGAACATACATGTATGAATTGACTTATAAATATCCTTAGTTATTTTATTATACGTTACTAGAGTCAGATCAGGGGTCTCAAATCATCATCATCCATTGAGTTAGTTTCTTGGTGCATAGTTATGTATCATCGACCTATGTCATCCATTGATTTGATCTGAGCTCGTGAGTTGGGTTTGAATTCAGTTTGGTCTGGAGTAAAATCTTTGGTTAGACTGGGTTTGAATATGACTTTGAGTTTAGATTGTTGGGTGGATGTTTTGACTGGTACAATAGCAAGATAAATTGAGACTTTTTAAAACATAAAAGTTGTATTGCACATTTATTTAACTTGACCCATTTCAATAGCTTCTGGGACAAAATGTTTTTTCAAATTAAAAATTATTTACAATTTACAATGAAAGAAGAATGCCTGACTGATTTATCACATACCAATTGAAATGATATTCTAGATACCATAAATAATGGCAATTTAAAAATTTTGTTGTCACCAAAGCAAGGAGAATAAATAAAAAGATATTTATAAACAATGTAAACAATGAATTTATAATTTTTTAATATTCTACTTGCATCTTGCTAATTATAATTTTATTGAATTTTCTTTTATTTCATGAGACTGGGACTTTATAATTGTTTAATGTTCTTCCATTTCTTTATCTTTTGTTGGATAAAATTTGATTGAATTAACTAAATGTATCACTGTTTATTTTGTTAAATAAAATATTATAGAATTCACTTTGTTTTAGCTTACAAATTTTATTTCTTGGTGATGGTGGGGGATCACTATAATTAACCCTGCACAAAGATGCGTATTAACCACAGAGAGGTACTATGTATTTATTTTGAATGATTGGAATATAGTAATGATCGGGTTTATATGCTCAATATTAAAAAAAAACATATATACCCAAAGTTAGACCATGCACAGTAAAAATGTGCAATCACATTTAAGCTCCACACCTGCATAACCTATGCTTTCTGCAAAAATAAAAAATAAATTTTTTTATTACTTGCATTTTAATTATGTTTTCCCTTTTTTCAGCCAAAATTCTGTTATTTGAAGGCCCTATCTTGTCAAAGTAATACAAATGTAGAAGCACTGGTTGTATGGTCATGTAGATTTTTCAGCTATGTACAATTTAAATAAATAATACAAAAACTCTGTCAGATAATGATAATTATTCTTCATGTATAAAGAGTGATAAAGAGAGTAGCTAAAATTAAAAACATTAATCACAAAAAACTATTTGCCAAGTGCTTTCAGTACTGTATACCAGAATTATGGTGACAAAAATTATTTGTCAAGTGCTTTCAGTACCATGTACCAGAATCATAACAACATATTGGAACACCAATGTGTCTCCATGATTCTGGTACATGGTACTGAAAATGCTTGGCAAATAGTTTTTAGTCACCATAATTCTGTTAAACAGTACAAAAAGTGCTTAGCAAATAGTTTTTTGTGATTAATGTTTTTTGAATTTTAGCTCCTCTGTTTATCACACTTTATATGTGAAGAATAATTTTTACTATGTACAATTTATATGCTCAAATATTTCACAATGTTCTGGTTATGTTAATATGAAATCAGCATAGGTCAGGAAGATTCACTTTGTTAGCAATTTTATCTATTGAATCAGAATTCTCAAAAAAGAATAAATTAGATGACATTATTAACAGCTGTGCAATAAAACATTCAAGGAAATAAAATATAATTTTGTGCATTATATGTATTTTATTTTGTTTCTCAAATATTCATTCAATAAAATTGCACAAAGTTATGTTTATAATTTATAAATAATCATAAATAAATAATTATTTTACATTATAAGTATTAATTTGTGAAAGTTTATTTTGAATAAATAAAATCAAATATACATAATGCAAAATATTATAATTTATTTATTTATTTTCTTTTTTAACGAATTCACTCAGAATAAATAGAAATTTTAACGAAAAGAATCGTTCTTGACTTGATTTATAATAATTGTAAGGTAATATATATATATATATTTGCAAATAAGAATTTTTAAAAAATATTTAACTATTTTTTTATCACGGTAACTCGTTCCCCGCTCTCCGCATGAAAACATTGTTCCGGGTCCCGTTTTTTCTTGTGTCGGATCTAATAATACCTCTATGAAAAGTTTTTTTTTTTTGCTTTTTCCAATCATAACTTTAAAAACCACATTTCCTATAATAATTTAAAGATATTTTAATTTTTAAATCTACCTACCACTTACAGATTTAATATATTCATAAGACAATCAATGTTTTTACATTTATAACTTTTGAAAATTGAAATGTTTAAATAAAAAAAAAACTATGACATTCTAATAATAAATTTTTAAAAGTTAAAATTATTTATTTACTAAAAATCAAAACTAATTTTTTCCACTTATAAATTTTATATAATAAATGTGCTACTCCATACGCTACATTAAAAATATATATTCCTAGAGATAAAGAAAAAAAATACATATATAAAAATAAAATGTTAGATTTTTTTAAAAACACCTAATGTATAAATTATTAATTATAAATAATAAAATTATTAATAATCAATAGAAAAAATAGTCTTGTATTATAATTATTTTATGATAGCAATGTTTTTAGTTATAATCAACAAAAATGAAGATGAAAAAGCTGAAATGGGAATTGAGATTAATCATTTTATAATTTATAGAAGTGGACTTTCTATGTCGAAATAAAAATAAAATAATCGATTAATTGTTCAGGAAGTTATGTCATGTTAAAGCAATATGAGTTGATTTTTCATTTGGGACCTTTATTTTATGAAGATTCTATCACTCTAACTGTACTCAACCTTGCAGGGCATAAATAGAAATGAAATTTAATAATAACTAAACATGACTGCAAATTCTTTTAATTTTTTTATTGTCAGTATATTTTTATATAGTTAAAAGTGAGCTGAGATCATCAAAGTTAATAAATTAAGTAGATTATATTATTGATATCCAATGATGGAAAATGTATTTTAACAACAAAATGATTGACTTTATATAATTAATAGCACATAAATTTTCTTTTAAAAATATATTCAAAAACTACTTTGTGTTTTAGATATTTTATTAATGGTGAATGGATTATCATGTGATGTATAGATTGAAATAAAAATCTTTTGATAAAAATTAATATAAAACCCAAAGATTAGCTAAAAAAGACAAAAATTTTTTTTTTAAAAATCATTATTATTCAAAGATGTTAAAAGTGAAATGAAAGTGGAAAAATAATAACATTTTGTGGGATTCATGAGATTGTGAGTTACATGGAGATTACTACCAAAGAAAAATGAATATAAAATGAATATGTAAAAGAGCTATATTACAGTTTTATGAAATTTTTACTGAGAATAAATTTATAAATAAATTCTCAAAAGTTGAAGATGAAGTTAGATAAATTTTGAGAGTTGGAGTTAATAACATTATATCAAAAACTTCATAGAAAACTGAATAAGAATTAATAATTATGCCAATTAATCTATGTTAGATTGATTGGAACAATAAAAAAGTAAAATCTTGACAGAGTGTGCAAACTATCATGCAATATTCATTATGCCCAAAGTAAATATGATAATGCTAAAAATTATTAAACACACACATGACATTTATATTAAATAAATAACTCCTGATGCCAAATTAATTTTAGAAAAAGTCAAAAAATATGAGTATCATTGCTGGAATATTTTTAATAATTGAGTCTGGGGATTATTATATGGTAGTGAACATGCTCTTTATTAATTATTCCCAATTTGAAATGGTTTTAGGAAAGTGTGTTCTAAGGGCTATGCTTAGAATAATTTTTTACATCCCAGTTTTTCTTATGGAATGATTCTATCAGTAATTGTAAAGTTAAATTATATTGAGACACATAGCTAGATATCTCTTTCTCTCAAAATATTGAATGTATAGTCGATTAATTATGGGCAATCCAATTTTGCTTTGGAATTTTACAGTTATCAGAAAAATGTTAGAACATAAACATGATTGATCATTTGAAATTATACATATATAATTTAGTTTTTGAATGTCAGAACTTTGATAAAAAGATTTATCATTAGCTGCTATTAATAATAATTGTATCGAGCATCATATGTAACATAGCTAGTCATGTGACTCATAGATCGAGAGTTCCAGATTCATTGTTCTATACCACTGCATTAAACCACAACAAAGTTTCATCAGTATTTTATAGCAAAGCTCTATCACAAGGATTCATTTTTTATAATAAGTTAAAAAACTTCAAATGAGATTTTTTGGGAATATTTATCTTTTCCTATTTTAAAAAAGTTTGTTACTTTGACACTTTCTTGTTGCTTCATTTAAGTTATCTAAACTTTGCAATAACATTATTAATATATTAGAGTTTGAACTCATTCATTGCTTTCCAATTCTGAGTCACTAACAATTTTCATTTTATGCATAGTGGTTAGGATATACAACTTCCATATATGCAACTAGGAGTTTGAGACTAAGCTACAAATTTTAAAAATTATCTCCAAATTCTAAACAGGATTAAGATAAGAAACCCAAAATGCATCCAGTAGTACATAGCTATTGTCTATATGTCTTTTATTAGCAAGAGTCTAAAGATTTCAGGTTAATCTAATATGGTCAGATCAATATAGATGTATTGATTTTAAATATAAAATAAAAATTATTCATAATATTATATTGTTTTATTACTGGTTGGGAAATTTTCACATTTTATTAATGATAAAATGGATTATCAATTGAATTAAGATTGAAATGAAATAAAAATATTTTGATATAAATTAAAACTCAAAGACTGTCTAGAAAAGACAAAAATATGTTTTTTTAACATCAATATTATTCAAAGATATTAAAAATAAAATGAGATTGGAAAAATAACATTTTGGGGGATTCATAAGTTCAAAAAGAAGTTTTATGCCTATATGGATTTGATAAAAGATTATTACCAAAGTAATGAATATAAAATATGTAAAAGAGCTATACTATAGTTATAGCAATTATGACATTGTCATATTTTTTCTTCTGACTATTTTTACTTCTTTTACATTCTCTTTGGATTATTTGAAATCTTTCCTTTATTTTTGACTTCATTGCTTATAATTTTACAATTGTAATTTTTGACAAATGTGATATATTGATTTCTATTTTCAAAGCACAAGACATAATTATTGCAAATTTTCAATATGATACATTTTTCTTTTATTTTTAGTAGTTCAGGGGTCAAATGATATTATAAAAATAAAATGCAAAAAATGTATTGAAGATTTTATTTTTAATGATGAATTTGTAATTAGTATTAAATTTATGAATATAGTCTTCAGAAAAAAATAATTATCATTAAATTATAGAAACAAATTTTAAATATAATAAATTAATTATTGTCTTTGAAGTATTTACATATGTGTGTATCTGCATATGTATAAAAAGATGGATCATATAAACAAGTATATTTTTTGCCTAAAGGCAGATTCAATGGTCAAAATAATTGATATTTGATTCACTGCTATTAATATGTCATAGTTTGACTTTCAATCTCTTATTGAATTTAATCTAGTAGTTTGTATTTAGATTATTTGTAGTGACCTTATAAACTTTAAAAAGTATAATATTTAGATGTTTTTTAGGATCTAAGCAGGACATTTCTTTAAGATATTTGCTTATAGCAATTGCCTATTATCCAATATTAATTGGTAAATAAATATCTATATAATTTAACATTTAGATTTTGCAAATGATGTGGTCATTTTTGAAAATAATGCTTCAGAACTTCAAGAAACATGGAAGAGTTATCAAGCTATAAATAAGACTAAAATATTAATGTAATGTTCAATGGATTTTCTTAGAAGAAAAAATAATAATTGATATGCATGAATTAGAAAAAATTATACAACTACAAATTTATCAGTCAGTTTCTTTACATACATGGAACTTAATGGATGGCATTAACCATAGAATATATTTGGATGGAGACATTTTGGTAGAAATAATTTAATATTAAAAAGAATGTGTGCTTGAAAAAGAAGGTTTAATGAAGGTGTTTAAAACTCTGTAACTAATTATTATGCCTAGAAATTATTCTTGTGCTGCACCTTGGCCAGTTTTGGCTGCAAAATCATCATTTTATACTTATTTTATAGAAAATTGCATATTTAAAATTTTAATTCCAAAAAAATCTACTTTTGACAATAATTTTTGAAAAAAATTGATTTGTCTTTGCATCCATTGTTATATAGTATAGTCTTTTTACCTTTATAAGACACTAGTAAGCACTGACTGTGAGCTTTGGCCATTGTCCACCAGTTGTTTTTAACTGTTAAGGTCAGAAATCAAACCAAAATGTTTTATGAATGTTTTATGCTTTTGTAATAGATTTTAAACATAAATAAATATATTTCTAGTAATTTTTTACTTTAATAATTAAATTAAGTATAATCTTTGATTTAAAATTTTTTAAATTTTAGAAGAAAAATAATTAAGAGAAAGAGGATAGCTTTTAATCACTATTCAAGACAAGGGACTGCTATTTGCATATCAATGAGATTCTATACTCTAGAAAAATGCAATTATTTTTCATAAATATTTAGGTATTTTGTGATTAGTTTTTACATTGTATTGACTAATAATGTGATTATATTGACTAATAATGAGTCTAGATTTAGATTTTCATTTAAAATATTGAATTTTAGATGAAGAAAAAATTATTAAAATGAATAATCTGAGAACATAATTTGTAAAACAAAAAAACTTACTGGCAGTGTCACTAATGTTAGTTGAAATATAATTCTTTTGTTTTACTGTAGGTTCTTTTTCAAATGTTTTTCTTATATTTTTTAGTTATTAACATTATTTAAAATTTTTCATTACATTTAACCAATTTGAATGTGAAATAATTCAATTTTTAGAAGCTAAATAATCAGAGATCATAATTTCTAAGAGAAAAAAAATCTCTCTAAGACAAAAAATATCACTGGAAATGTCATGTAATGATTGGTTGAAATAGAATTCTTTTGTTTTACTGGAGGTTCTTTTTCTAATGTTTTCTTATATTTTTCTTCAGTTATTAACATTATTTTAAATTTTCATTACATTTAATCAATTTGAATGTGAAATAATTCAATTTTTGGAGCTAAATTAAAATTTCTTTTTATTGAAGATTATATTTTTCTGAATAGAAGTATTATCTAAAGGAAATTGATGAATAACATTTAATCAAACTTCGAGGTAATTGACCAATAAAATTATTTCCCTGTTTCCCCTCCCCCCAAAATTCAACATCTAAAGAATTTTTAATTAATTAGATCTTTCTTTTTAATTTTTATTTTTTATAGATCTGAGACTTGGAGACTTAACAGAAGAATAATATACATATTTTGTACCATTTAAAAAGTATGGAAAGATGTATAATAACAAGAAGGGATCAAAAGTAAATACTTGGATGAGAGAACAAATAGGTTTTAATGCTATCATTAAAAAAATTAAGAGATTGAAATAAAGATAATCTGGGCATATTTTTGGATGAGATAATAATAGATGGATAATTGAAATTTTAAACTGGATTTCAAGAGATTATAAAAACCTAAAAATAAACCATATGTAAGATGGATGATAAAATACGGAAATTTGTTGATATGTTGCACAGAAGAGAGACTGGATTGGAGAAAATGGATTAAACTTGAAGACACTTTCAATATGCACTAGATTGATCTTGATTGAAAATGATGATAAAGAAAGTAGTATCGAATTATTTTAGTTAGAGCACAAAAAAGTAGAAAAAAATGTGCTAAAAGTCTTAATTTTGAAAATTGGTGAGCTTGACAAGTAATACCTTTTCTCCTACTAATTCTCTAAGAGAGAATCTTGAAGAGACCTTTGCCCAGCAGTAGGATACTTTGAGTTTTACTATCATAAAATTTTAATGTTAAGATAAATATTTGCTTTTTAATATTTATTATTATTCGTATTGAAAAACTTGAGTTTTTTTTTTTTTGTGTGTGTGTTTTCTTTGCTATTTGTTTGTTTAATTTCGAATCAATAGAAGTTCTAACAAGTTTTTAAATTTAAATAAAAAAAAACAAAACAACAATTATCCTTTGGTTTTAAAAATAAGATGATTAGTTTAAACTAAATATTATAATTTCCACATGAATGTTTTATGTTATTAATAGCTATTTATCTAAGAACTTTAACTAATTAATAAACTAGGATTAATTGCTGATTAATTAATTAAAGCTTTTTACTTGGATAATACAATAGCGGAGAAGTGTCAGAGTCAAACATTGTTACTAATGAAAGGTGTCAGGGTCGTTTGATTAAAAAAAAAAGTAATAATTTCCAGGAAAATATTGGAAAACCAATTAAGTTAATTACTAATTAATTAATATTCACTTTTTAAATATGTTAAATTGATTTATGCAAAATTAATTTTAATTGTTTTAAAGTGACAAAAAATTGTGTTATTTATTCTTTATAAAAGCATTTCCCTAATTATTAATACCATTGTTAATTACATTAATAACATCGCACCTTCAAAGAAAAATGTAGAGTTCTCATATCGAAGAGACAGATTAATACAAAGAAAACAGAAAAAATATTTTATAAAAAAAAAGAATTTAGAATTTATTTAGGATCACAACTTATATACCATATAGATGTTTTGAAGTGATGTGTGAGTATATATATGTTTTTAGGATCAGATATAAGGTTGTGAGGCTGCCAGGACAATAAACACGTGAGAGCTTTATAATTAAAATATATTAATAAGCAGATATATACTTGTATATTTGAAATTTGCTTTCATTTAAATAAAACAATGTATTTATGGAGAAATAGCCATTCCTTCATTAGCTATCATTTCATAGAAGGATATAGCCGTTCTGATCCCCTAAAAAAAACAAAGGCAGGAAGGCAAAAATTAAATAATAAAGTATTAGATATGAGTTTTATGATGACTATGTAAACTAATCTTTAATTCATAAAAATACTGACTTATAATGATGTCCTTTAATTGGGTTATTTAAAATCTTATGATGCTGTTTTTAATTTCTAGAGCAACCTTTATTTTGAAATATATTTGCTTAATTTGTAGAACTCCATAGTATTCTATTCTTAGCCATATTTTTTCAAAGACAGCAAGTAATATGTAGGCCTTTAGAATGTTTTTGATGTGGTTTTTTTAAGAAAATGACATTTAAGTTCAAACTATAAAATACTTTTTCCTAAAGTTTATCATTTTTTTAAACTTCCATGCCAATCTAACAAATACAGATTTCATAATAATCAAGGTGTATTCAAATTAAAAACATATAAGTTGGTCATGTGATTTTCTTATCATATTTTAAAAATCTTACAGATGATTATGAAATTAAATTTTTCTAATGCCTTTATGTTACACCAGTAAAAGGATTAAATCTCATTTCCATATAATTAATTTAGTTAAAATAATTATATCACTCTGATAATATTTGTCTTGTAACTTCTCAAATTCAATAATAGCACAATGAACCCATGCTGAACATCAATATTCAATATAACTTTTCTACTTAAAAGTAAAGAAAAACAAAATGAACTATTTAAATTGACTCTCATTCTTTAAATAATAGAAAATCATTTAGGCTAAAAGTTCCTGAAGATTTCATTTTCAGTGCTATTAGAAAATGTGGGTTATCTACCAAATGTTATCCAATTCTACATATCAATGAACAAATTAAAAAGTTCATTGGTAAGAAATAAATTTATGTATCAATAATGAATGAAAATAAATTACTAAAGAAATAAAATTAATAGAAATAAGTATATAAATAAAAGCATAAAAATAATATATTTAGTAATTACATCAAAGCAGAATGAATAGGTATTGTTTATGATTTTTCTAATTATTAAAAAATATATATTCCATTCATAAAAAATTCAAAAAAGTAACTTATTTATGGTAAGAAACTGTGTTAAGTAAAATCATGAAAGCAAAGTTTTAGCATGTGGCCAAATATAAAATCCATTTCTTTCTCAAGTTTAAAAGGTTATGCATTTAATTGTAAATTGTTCCAGATTGCTAAATGGTTTATTGCCATGCTTTTGTTTATTATACTTACTGCTAAAAAATATTTTTAGTTTTCTAAATATATATTATTTTCTAGTAAATGAAACATTTTAATTTATTATGCAAAATATAAAGAAAATCTGTTCTTTTTATATTGATTTGGTTGCTAAATATAGTGCATAAATTTTATTTCTTTGCTAAAAATAAATGATTTTTATATGTGATAAGTATTCATTTTATAAATAGACCTCACACCATAGTAGTATCATTTTTTTTCCATAATTGATTGATAAAAATTCGTGAACATTAATTATTATACCACTTTTAAAAACATTCTGTTGATCACATTCTGAATTTTAAGAATAGCATAATCATTTGCATACAGTAAATTTAGGAGCAAGAAAATGAAGGTCTTGTTCATACCTTTAATCTTTTCAAATTAAAACCTCTGCCACAGAAATCTGTATTATCTCTTAATGCCATGTTCATGAAGACACTTATAAACCATTCTAAAGAACATTCTAATCCCCATCCTTATTAACACTAATTTTTATTTTAAATACCTCATACTTTTCTTCTAGTAGTAATAATAATTTTTTTATATTTCTTCATGTAAAACAATGCAATAGAAATAAAGTTTAATGAGCAATCAACTACTTTAAAGTATGATTACAATATGTTATGATTCTCAAAAATGGTATTGGACCTCTGGATAACCATTCATCTGTGATTGGAAGTTACTTATTCAAAATATTCTTTAAAGTATCCTTTAAAGTATTTTTGCTTTAATGGTCTATGATTTTCAAGATTACATTGCATAATTTTATGAGTCCATATATTTTTTAAAAATTCATAATTTTGACTTAACATGTCTCATCCATATTTCAAAACTTTTTGAAGTATTTTATCAGAAGTGCAACTTTTTTATTTTTAAGATTATGAAGAGCTGTTTTAACTTTACTAACTAAATATCTCTGTCCAAATCTAAATGAGTAAATAAAATATAATATTAAAAGCTGCCATCTCAATATTTTTCTCATTTTCAAAAAGGTGATCAAAGTATTTCTAAAATGTTATCATATAATGAGAAGTTTATCTATGAATGCAATGATGACTATATTTTTTTTACAGTTTTAATCACTATTTATTTTTAGTTTGTTTAATATCTTCTTTAAATCTTTATATTACTTATGAAGATTCACATTCACAGTTTATTATTTTGCTACAAAAAATGCCACATTTTCTTTTAATCAATCACTAATAATAGAATAATCACTAAAGAATCAATCAGAATTATTTTTAGTAAACCTAAATATAAACTTAATTTTATTCCCAATACACTCTTAAGTAACATGTTAATTTAAAAGATCCAATTTTGGAATTTTTAGTGTTTGATATCTGTTGAAATTTAGCATAGATAGAAAATGCATCTAAAAAAGGAACATTGAATTTTTTAAAAATATAACGAGAATAGAATTATTGTAATTCAACTATCATTTTGACATTTAAGCAGAATAATCTATGGTATGTTCAACAATTTGCACTTGTGGGTATTCAGCTACTACAAATTGTTGTTTTTTTTATTCTGACTTTTAAATATAATGTAATATATATGTTTTATTTTGTGTGTAGATGCACTACTGTTTATTTACTAAGATTTTTCTGCCTAAATTAAATGTTTATAATTATTAATTCTTATGTTGCACAAAAATTAAATAACAGCAGAGCATTTACTATACAGTACTAATATCACTACTGCTTTTAATAACACATAAAAAATACTTAAGGAAAAGCATGTATTTTTATGATATTAATATAGTTACACTATTCCATAAAGAATATGAGCTTTCTTTCTCTGAACAAAGAATTTAATGTTGAAGTATAAGTGCTGATAAATTAAAGTGATTACAATTACTGTGATATAAACCAAATTTTAATATCATGTACCTTTGATTAATGAAATTTCAAGAATAGAAGATAGTAAATTAGACCTTACAGCACATTCCTATTTCATTCATTTATCTACTCTTTTAAAAAATTATAGCTATGTATCTATTCATTTAAATTTTATTCCTTTGTAAGATGAGAGTAATTATATCAATCAAACTTGACAGTGTTGAGTTATACATTCTGTTCTCCATTCAGGTCTTGAAACATTTTTATGAATAAAGATTTAAATATTTTTTTTGTTTAACTAATTAATATTATTGATTTTAATAACTATTTGTATTGTTTTAGTAAATAAGTATTTTTCCATTCAGAAGTTCATGTTTTAAATCTAGTTATATACCTCATGTAAAGATCCTAAGGAAAAACTTCCAGACTACTAAATCCATTACCATTATTATTTTCACAGTAATAACAGCTTGTATATAAAAACAAATAAAAACTAAACATTGGCTGGTGGGTAGATAAAGAATGACAAGGTGGTTGCACAAAAATACAATCCTGTTATTATAATTCGCATTGGGAGTTGACCAATCTCGTGCAAAACTCATGATAAATGAGCTTCCTATTAGTTTAAATTCATAAAGACTGAGCAGAGACAGTAAAATCAGTAAAGTTTTTGTATTAATAACAGTACAAAGAACTTTGGTGAACCAACATTTTTTTCTATAAAACAACAGGATATATATTATTAGTAGAATATTACTTATCAACCAATTGCAGTTAACTCTCACATTTAAAGATCATTCCACTATTAATCAATTGTATATTCTATTGGTAGTCTAAATATAGCTCTAACATAAAGGATAAAAAATAGTTAAATACAATTTGATTATTTTGCTCAATAATTAGTTTTAGTATATATATTATCTGACACTTTTTATACAAATAAATTTACAAAATTATTTCTGTAATATTTTACTTTTGCTTATTATAAATATAGGGGGTTTGAACACAGACTTTCAAGTACTTTTCAACTATCCACACTATCTCATACCACTGACACACATGACCACACACATGTAGAAAAGATAAATAATCACTAATACACGCATTTTGTGCTAAACTAGCATTCATCAGTTGGTCCAAATCATCACCTTCCACAGATATATAACATATATATGCCTATTATATAACAGTTGATTAAAAAAAATCAATTTCAGAACCTCACAGACAGGTTAAGTGCACCATTACAATTTAATTGAAGTACAAAAAAATCTTTTTTGTTGTTGTCATTCTCAGATAGGAATTAATTCTGGAACTTTTTTTTTTTTTTTAGTTTCTCCTCTTAGTACTGGGCTAGCCCAATAAGATTAATTGTGCATGTAGTGCACCCTAAATTCTCTCTCTAAGAAATAGTATTATGACTATCATCAATCCTAATTGCCATTACTTTCTACTTTCTTAACAATTTATCTCAGTTTTTGCGTTATCTCAAAATCTTCAACAAGTTTCTATTAAAACTCACACATATTATAATTATTACAAAGAAAATTCTCTATAGTGCTATACGTATTTATTTTCGAAATTACTACGAATATTTTGGGTGCAAAATATACAATCAATTTCACAAAATTCAATGCTCGAAGTAATTTTTTAAAAATATTTTTGTTTTGAAAAAAATCATTCTTTATGGCAATTTAATATCATTATATTAAATAAGTCGGAAAGATTATTTTAATGTTAAAAACAACAACAAAACAAACTTATTGATTTTTAGTAATTTTATTGATAATCTTGTACAAAGCTATTTTTCTTGGGAATTTCTCATTATAATTGTCATTATAAATACATATTGAAACAATTCACTTTGCTAGTTGTTTTTAAACAATTTTATAAATATTAATTGGTTTCATAGTAACTGTAATTGAATTTTACTGTCTTATAATTTATGAAGATGATTTTAAGAAGCCCAATTCTTATTACAATAGCAGAAATAAAACTTTCTGTTTGAAACTTTTTCAAGATGGTAATTAACGTCACATGTAAGCTATTCTTTATTACTAGTCATTAATTTGGTTAAATAATTATATGCAACAACTTTTTCTTTTCTCAATAAATTTATTGCAAATGTCTACAAGGCTTAGTGTAGAACTAAAGTAATTGGTTTTAAAGTTCCATGTCCGTTGATCAGTCTGTCGTTTATGGTGCTCAAATTTCACTTGACTCTTGAGTAACAAAAATAACTTGATTATTATTACTATTTTTTTTTGTTGAGAATTAAAAAAAACATATTTGAAATCTGAAATATTAAAATTTGAATTATTCTACATAGTGTCATTATTTTCATTGTTTTTTTTTTATCTTCCAAAACCAGCTTTGAATGCGTTAGTGTAACAAGACTATCAATATAATATTAATATCTATATTCTTTATTACTTTTACAATGCCTTTTTTTACAACCTAATATGACAGTTTCACAGCAATCTTTTTCAGATCTATGACAAACATAATACAAATACATGAATATAAATATACATGAACATATAATTTTACATTATATATATATTATAATCATTATTTAATTATTACCTTTCATGCATTATACATTTTACATAGATGATATTAATATTATATGGATTTGGCAATGCAGTAAGAAAGATAAAGTTATAATACTTCAAAACTATCAACATTAATTCAAATGTTTTAGACTTCTGGCAGGTATACACTTTTTATTTTTATTTTTTTTACAAACAGGGAATAATGCATGAAATTAATTGTTATAATATTTCTTTTTAAAAAATACTAAGAATTATGATAAAAGACTATCTAGCTAAAAAATAGATATCTCAGATGGATCTGAATTGATATTAGAGAATTGTCGGTAAAAATAAAAAAAAAATCTAATTGTAATATGATATGATTTTTTGCTGTTGGCAAGAAAAGCTGTTGGCAAGAAAAGCATCATACTTCTATGAACAATAAGTGTTTGGTTACTTTTAAATTTTTTTAAAATTAAACATGTATTTGGGGGTGATTGCAGTGTGTTTGCGTTTCATTATATTTGATAATCATATATACAATCTTATAATAAAACTAATGATGACAATTACTTTACTATATATTTTTAAATCTTAAAGAGAAATTTCTGCAGCTGATAATTGTTTAGTTTACAATTTTGTAAATACATCAAAGTTCTTGGATTCAATAATTAGTTGATTAGTATGTGATTCATTGGGTACTAAAACTAAAAATAGACAATAATATATTGAAATATATTGCTCTAAAATAAAAGTCTAAATAAATTGTGTTATAAAGGTGTCAATCAATGACTAACTACTATTAATTATAATTAAATAATAGCACTTCATTATAGTTTCTATTGATTAATTACTCAACATCCCTGTAGATAGTGGTCATAACTTGCAAACAATATACTTTTAAGAAAAATCATTGTTGACAGTTTTACTGTTGGCATACAGTTTAATATGTGCAAACAGAAAGTATTATATTGAGATAACAATTGCATTTTTAAAAAAGAATTTATATCTCGATGAACCAACCATTTCTCAGTTCTAAATGCTTAATTTTATAAACAATAATTATTACTCAAATAAAACATTTTGTCAATACTTAGTCACTTTTTATTCTTGTTTCATTATATGTTTATCAATACTATTTATCTGAAGATTTGGGATGAAATTTTAGTTGTAATTATATGTTGGATTTTTTCCATCATCTAATATTTAATGATCAATGAATTTTACTAGTGCAGTGTCAGGTTGTAATTCTATTTAGAAGGTAAAAATTCTTTCTTACTTATGTCATACTATAAATCTGCAATGTTAACTATTAGAATACTCTTGTTCCAGCTACAAGACAAAGATTTTGAGAAAACAAGAACAACTGTCTTATGAGAGTGTGAATATATATTAATTCATTTATTTTACATCCATTTCTTTTAATAATCTTATTAAGACTTATGAAATATTAAAATTTACTTCATGCTAATTTTAGAAAATGTTAAACTATATAATGATCAATGAATTTTACTAGGACAGTGTAAGATTGTAATTCTATTTGGAAGGTTATAATATCTTTTCACTTGTGTTGTACTATAAATCAGCAATGTTAAATGTGAGGATACTCTAGCAAAATCCACAAGATAAAAACTTTGAATAAATAAGAACAACTGAATGCATGTATACAGGTTGTTCTTATGTTCTCAAAGTCTTATCTTGTGACTGGAATGAAAGTACCCATACATTTAACATTGCTGACAAGTGAGGAGGGATTCTAACTTTCTGAATAAAAATACAATTTGACAGTGCACTAGTAAAATTCATTGATCATTACATAGTTTAGTTTAACATCTTTTAAAATTAGCATGAAGTAAATTTTAATATTTTGTAAGTGTTAATAAGATTATTAAAAGAAATGGATGTAAAGTGAGTAAATTAATATATATTCATGCTCTCATTCCAAGTCACTTAAGATTGGCCTATATAAGTACATTTATATTTGATAATAAGATAATCATTTTTATTTTTTTTAAAAGTCTTTATCTTGTGGCTGGAATGAGACTATCCTCACATTTAACATCACTGATTTATAGTTTGGTACAAGTGAGAAGGGATTATTACTAAGCAGAATTATCATCTAATATTATAATATTAAATATCTTTATAAAAATTCAAATCTTATTTAAATTTTCCAAATACATCCAACTGTTAGTAATGGCTTAATTATATTTAAGAATATTTTTTATTCTCTTTACTCTATTTCAAAGCCATAGGAATCTTAAGTAACTAATGAATAACAAGTAGTTCTCATACATTCACTATTTTTTGCCTATTGTCCATCTTTATTAAGAAGCAAATTATATCCAAACTATCTATAGCCATTACTTTTTTTAAACTATGCAAGCTCCTACCTGATATCCAAAAATTTAAACTCAAGCAAATTCTGATTTGCTTGCATTGTTATACAGTTATGATATTAAATCAATAACTATATGCAGTACTTTAATATCAGTTTTGAGTGAAATTTAGACATCTTTCATCCTTTTTTTAGGATGGTAAATTTAATAAATATATATAATTATGAGTTTAGGGCCAATTCTATGAAATAATATAACTAGGTTTATATGTGTTTAAAATATGAAGTGGTTTTGATATCTGTTCATTAGCTTAAATAATATAAAAGAATTAAAGATTATGGAAATAATTTTACTATTTAATGAAAATAACCAATATCCAAAACCTAATCTGAGAATCCAGATATAGCATAACTATCTCATATACATTGATTGCTTACAATTATAATGAATAGCTCTGGAATAAAGTAGAGTAAGTTATTGAAATATTGAGTGGAATGTATATATAAAAAATTTTAAACTTGCTAAGCCAATTGTTCGTTTTTAAAAAAATCCTTTTTTTATATTAATGTAAATAGTTCCAGCTATGAATCTGGCTATATAAAGAGGAATGTTTTCCGAGTCCAAAAAAATAAAACGATTGTTTCATAAATTTCTGTTTTTAAATTTATAAGTATAAAGAGTCATATATCTTCTATAAATATTACATCGTCTAAATTGCCCAGAATTTTAAGTGGCGAAATGAGGCATGCAATTAAATCTATAAAGAATGGAAAAGTTGTACGAAATGATTTAATTATAATTGATATTTAAAGAAAGCAGGTGAAGACATAGAAAAATTGTTGGTAAAGTTATATGCAAAATGTCTAAATGATAAAAATGTACCAGATAATAGAAATAATTTAGTTTTAATATTAATATTTAAAAAAGACCAGAAAGAAGATATTAAGAAATTACAAATTTGTCAGTTTTTTATTAGTTTTCATTAAAATTTTGGGTTTTTACTAAATAAAATATTAAGCTGGACTTAAAATGATTTTACTACAGTAAATAACAGGAATGTTATCATTGAGAAGGTTATACAACCAGGTGATCCATATCTCCAAAACTTTTAGTGCAGTTTTACAATAAGTATTTTGTAAATTAAAATAGGAATCTAAAGGGGTAAAAGTAAATAAAGATTATTTGGGTTACCTAAATTTTGTGTATGATACAATTGATTTTGCAAAAAATGCTCCAGAGCTTTAGGAAATGTTGCAAGAGTTATCAGATAAAAGTAAAAAAATAGGATTAAAAGTAAATGATAAAGAGATTAAAGTACTATAACCAATGAAAGCTTTAATTCAGATATATCTATTTCTCTTTTTAAAAATTGGTAAGATCTATTTATTTCAATAAGTATGAAATGTAGGAAAAATGCTAGAACATCTGAGATAGAATACCTCTTTTATACAATGTAACACATTTCTTAAACATATTTAAAAAATATATATGTGAACAACTAACAAATTATATTATCTTTATTTATACTTGTCATTTAGCAAGTCATCTCAGGATTTTTTTATAATTTTAGAAATGAATTACAATCTTAATTATTCCATCAACTGTAATATAATGACACAAATACAAAAAAGTATTTTATTTGTATCTGTTCATTGGAAGTACCCTGCACTCTAAGTAAAATGATGTGGATAACATAATAGTAAATATCTTTAACTGTTTTAATATATGATCACATTTAATATATATCCATTTCTAGGATTTCTACAATTTTAATAGCTTAAATATATATATATGTGTGGTGTGTGTGTTAATTCTAATATTTTCATGGATAAAAAATGTCATATTATTATTATTATTTGCATGATATTACGTGTAGTAAAATAGCTAAATGCTGATATTTCAATACAATATCAAGTACCTTCAGAGCATCCTCTTTTTCAAATCATAACAATGCATGTGGCATTTAAAATCATTTTTATCGTTTTCTTTCTCATATTTAAATTCTTTTGGGGATCGGAAGTTTTAAAATTTATTTTTTTTCCAATAGCTTCTTCCAAAGGTTGTTAATCTTCTTTAATTCACACCTTTTATTTATGCTCTTGGGCCTTTTAAAATTTTTATAGCTTCTCTTAGCAATCTCTGGTCATATTGTTCAATTTTTGCTAAAATATTTGTTTTTTCAAAATTGATATCATGATTAGTTAATTTTATATAAGAATAAACAGCTGATGAATTGAATTGTTCTCCGACTCCAGAATATGTTTTTCCTTTCTAATATTTATTCTATGATTAGTCTGTCGAAAATATGCATGTGAACAGACCCTATTGGTGATTATTTATCGTTTCAACGTGTGTGATCAAATGTGCCAATAGTATGAGATAGCATGGATAGTTGAGGGTCAAGTGAAAGTCTGAATTCAAACTCCCTTATATATTACATATTTGAGTGCATGTATAAAAAAGCCTGTACTGTAGAAAAATTTATATATTAAAAATATAGTACTGTAAGGTCTTCCCATCCCTCATATATGTATGTAAATGGATTATGTTCTGTACATGAAGGTTAGAGTGATGTATGGTCCAACATGGGTAGGATGAGAAGGTTGGCACCAATGTGAGTTTGAGCTTTCCATCATCAGATTTTCAATGAAATGGACAGTTGAAAAGTTGTAGGGTGGAGTGAATAGAAACCCATCCATTAAAATATGAAGATTGGCTATTTTAATGTAAGCTGAGCATTGATTGTGTATATGTATGGAGATGATAATCTGGAACAGCTGATGAGTAGTGGTTTAGCAAAAAATAAGTATATTGGTGATTATTTATCTTTGTAACAAGTGTGTGATCAAGTGTGTCAGCTGTGGATAGTTGAGATGAGAATCATGTAGAAGTCTGAGTTCAAACCCTCTATATATTTATTGATGAAGCTGAAAAAAATCTCAAATTTATTAATTAAATGGAAATGCTGTGTTCGATTACATTGTCACTTGGATGCATTCATGAGACATAAGATTTAAGAAAATAGATATATAATTATTTTTTACTTTTTTAAGAATTAAAAGAGTGATACTATATTAATTGGGTAGCTAATGTAATATATATATATATTGAAGCAATCGATGTCTAATCATCATCGATGCTTCATGTTTCACCATCTATACTAACCTCCTAGGGGTCTGCAATTCAGACCCTCCTATAAATATATGCTATTCACCCACACACTGTATGCCTAATGATTAGAGAAATTGATAAAATTAAAACTATTTAGTAAAGTAAAACAGTAGTGTGCATGATGCGTATATATATATATGAATGAAGCAATAATGTTATTAATGTTTATTGCAGACAACTAAACATTTTCTTTATATAATTGTAATTTTTTTGTTATATCTATATGTATTTTGATTTAGAGTATTTAATTAAACTATTTAATGTGACAACAAAGAAGAATGGGGGAGGCTTTAAGTGCTAAAATAATCTTTGTTTAAATTCAGCTTGTTGCCTTTAATTAAAATTGTCAATTGCAATTAAGATTGAATACAAATCATTTATCAGTTGTTGTCGAATGATTTAAAATAGCTAAAAATGGTATTTTGAGCCTTATCTGTATAAAAACGTGTTGTTAATTAAAAGTTCTTTGTAAGGGGATTATAGAGATAGGGTTGGTATATGAAATTGCATTCTGGGCAGTATTAAAATGTTTATAATAGGAACCACAGAACAAAGTAAGTTAGTTTACTTTGAGTTTTTTAGACTTTCAATTTAGTTATCTTTCAGTGAGTTGAGATTTTCATCGGAAGCATTTCAAGACCTTAACTTTAAGAAGCCGGTGCAAGTCCTGTGTGATGAAGTGTGAGTAGTGGAATCTAGCACCTTTCTCTTCTTCTCTCTGAGGACTGCCTACCAGCCATACAATTCCATCTTACAGGCCATATGAGATGACGTAGAATTGCCAACCTGCCTGCCTGACACTATGCTGATATCTTAGGTAAAATCATGTAATTTAGAGCTGCCTTAATACGAACATTCACGGGTGATTTATAATTTATAGCTAAATTAATCCATTTATAATATTTTGCTAGTTTTGTTCGTAAACTCTCTCTCTATAATCCTTTATTAATATTTATGTAATTCTAAATATACATTTGCTATCACGCTTAATTTATGTTTATATAACTTTATGTGGTTCAATTAAATGTATACAATTTATTTTGTTTAATATATGTATTATTTTCTCTAATATGTCGGTATCAATCAATCTTGCGACTTTAATTAAATTAATTAGTAAAATTATATTCATTTGTTTATTTAAAATAGAAATCGTTCGCTAGGTTGGTTGTATACCTAAAAGTATTTTATTGTGGATGCTTATTTTATTTTGTTGTTTAGTTGCGACACCTAATATAAAATTCCACCTTCTCTTACTATTGCCTGGAGGGCTAATTCTTTAGATAATAAGTATATGGGAATCAAAACTTAAAAGTAAATTTTATTAGTTTAATGATGTAGAAAGAATTATTATTTTATTACACTTTGTTAAATGACTCAGGATTGAAAACAGATTATTGCGCAAGAGGTTAGACAATTTCCAAGTTTTAAAATAATGTTATAAAATTATATTCATGTCCAATAACATTGCTGGCATACCATCCACTTTATTCTGATATTTTATCTTCTCCATTTCTCGATTGTTCAGTCATTGGGAACGTCTAAGGCTCCCATCCTATTTTTCAAAAATCGTCCATAATCAGGAACACTACTTCCTGTGGAATGTAAAGTTTATGAGGATTATGTGCTGCGGATGGCAGTACATAATGATCTGGGATCTCAAACTCAGCCTCTCCTTTGATATCACTCCGCCAGAATGCGTGGACATATCCAATCTAAGTTTGTTTCAAATATTCTTTTAAAATGATAAAATATCCACAATCACCATGAGGCTTTATTTTGTTATTGTATGCTAGCACCGTTACCATCTGCCTAACCTTTAGTAAGTCGCAATGATATGTTAAAGATAATGATTCATTTCATAAAAATACATTTAGTTCATTGAGTTAAGATGCTTTCTTTTAAAAACAGTTATCGATTCCTATAGACATAAATCTAATTTATATTAATGATTGCATAACTTACTCTCATAAATAAAGTGCCTTGTTTGTTTTTTATTTCTAAAAGATGTCTTTTCCAAACAATGTGAATAAAAGTATAAATAATGGTTCTCCTAAGAAATACATGATTGAAATCATATATTTTTGCACGTTATCAAATAAATCATTTACTGTTAAAACTGTCACAATCTTTTATATTTATTTTCAGCATCCACAACGCTCCATAGCAAAAGTTTTCTTTAATTAGCTTATTAACTCCGCATAAGTTATAAAACGCTATAAAATTGTATCTGTAAAATTATATTTATTAAATGAGTGATAGAGGGGATTTTATACAACAAATTCCCAAGTCTTGTATATAAACAATATTGTCCCAAGCATGAAACTATTTGGTAAAATATATATACGTTTCTTTAATCTTTTGTAATATATATATGCATTTGTTTAATATTTAAAAAATATATCTATTTCATGTAAATCCTGGTTTGTCATTGAATTATTAGTTTCAAGTTAATATTTAGAACTACTTTCTTTAGCTAAGAGCTTAGCATTAATAAATAACTATAATAAGTGTAATTCCTGGGCTACTCTGACCTCAATCATCATCGTCAGTCTGATCTTATGCTCTACCGCTTTGCTTATGGGCATGGATTTAAAATAATTTTACTGTGTCATCAGAATTGTTGTTCATTGGGTCAGAGATTCGAAGAATAGGCAAATAGGTTAGAATTCAGGACTGCTCCAGGCCTGTGTATCTTGAGCATGATCGGATTTGAGGTACTTTTGCTTAGGATTTGAGTCTTGTTAAGTGAGCATACTATTTTGACTAGCACAGTGGATTTTTTTTCCGGGCTTGGCGCCCAATGTGGGGCTTTGATATAAACACCCACATACCCTGAGTACTGAATTCTATTTATATGTATGCTTTAAAAAAGGTTGTATGAGATCATTGATGACATCTATGTATATTTCCTTCCTACCTGAGTTTGTTTTCTGATTTTATATACATAAAATGTGAAAATTTAGATAAAAACCAATGTCCATGCATTGCAACCATAAATGTGTAGTTTTTGTTATATTTGGTTGTGCAACTATAGAAAAATATTGTTTTCTATGTTTATAGCTACAAATGTAAAAAAATCTTATTTTTTTAAAAATGAAAAAAAAAATTTGATACCCATGTGTTACAACCATAAGTGATTTTTTTGTATCTGGTTTTATAGACATATAAAATGTATTGCTTATGTTATCTATGTGAAAATAAAAATTTTTTGCAAATAAAACCCATGTATTTCACCCATAAGTGATTTTTTTTTCTGTATCTGGTTTTATAACCATATGAAATGTATTTCTTATATTATATACATGAAAATGAAAAGGTTTTACAAATAAAACCCATGTACTTCAGCCATAAGTTATAAACCTTGAAATTGTAACAAGGTATATGTCATATTTAGTGTATTTTCTTTAGTTATATATGTAATAGAGTTTATAATGTGTAACAAATACTTATTTATATTTACTAGTTAAGTAGCCCAGATGTGTTTGGAATTTTTTTATATACTGTTGGCTGATGCCATTATATAAATGTGCCAACAGGTAATATAATAAAATATGTATCAAAATGAGTTCAAACCAGGATGTTTAGGGTTGAGAGAGAGTTAAATTATATTTCCACTATTTTTCTATGTATAATTGTCATGAGCAGAACATTATATTGTAGAAACAAACAACTAATCATTTTTTTGTAAGAGTCTATTATAGGTGCAGAAAAACAACCAAAAGTCAAGCAGCAAGGCAGTTTGAATTCCAATAGATCATACACATACATGTTATGATCAAATATTTTTACCTGTTATCAGCAGCAGTCAGCAGCAACAAAAAATGGCAAAATGAAGACAGTTGAAGAGAGGAGGGAGAGATGTGTATATCCTGTATAAAATAAAAAGAAGAATGAAACAAGCCTTATTTTTTCCAAATAATTAGAAGTGACAATACATTTAAAATAAATAAAAAGAAGAAAGAAACTAGCCTTATTTTCAAATAATTATAAGGGACAATACATTAAACAAAAAAAGAAACTCTTAAAATCAAAATATTGAAATATATTTCACAAAGACATTTAAAATTGACTATCTTTCAAAAGAAAAAAAAGGGAATTGTGAAGAAACCATAGGAGCAATGGTGCCATAGCAGAAAAAGCAGATCTTGCAACTCATGCAAAAAATGATGAAACAAAGTCAAGACCGAGCAGAACAAATGATGAAAGATGAAAGAGACCAAGCAGAAAGAGATGCAGAATTGATGGAAATGATGGAGGAACTTAGAAGAAATCTTGATGAAGTTAAAAGAAGAAAATTAAATATTGATAAGATTAGTACTACTTTGGACCTTCAAGCTGATGGTTTCAAAGATATACCTGTTCTCAAGCAAAGAGAGACTATTGATGTAACCAAAGCCCACCAGGAGAGAAAGCTTCATGAAGCCAGGTCAGCAGAAATGATCGATTTCATCCAAGAAATGAGAGAAGACCGAAAATACTGGGAAGAAATGATGGCCATAATCCAACATAAAAAAAGAAAAGCGATAGAAGATCTGAAACAAGAAATAAGTCAGATCAAAAGAAGCATGAAACCGGTAATAAATGAAGAGACAGAAATTAAATTACCACAAGCCATAAGAGACCTAAAGTCAGACCAGGAACTAGATTACCAGAATGACAAAAGGAAAATAAATGCAGAATCACCAGAAATAGTCACCAATACAATTTTGGAAAACACAGTAATGGAAGACATGAAGGTAGTGAATGAAATTGAAGATACTGCAAAAAAGCAGAATGCTAACCAAATAGAAAATCTGATTAACCAAACAAGACAACTGGAAGGATTTGAAGATGGTTCTACCTTCAGATCAAAGGATATTGATGTTGAAACTAAAGATAAGACAGTTTTCATGGAAGCACTTTTAAAAGACAGTGACGCAGAGGACACAGAACTTCAACCAACTAAAATAAGGTTGGAACCTCATGAGAGTATGTCGATGAAGACAAATGCCAACTCTATTCAACAGAAAATTAAAGAATTAGATTTGACAGGAGTTACTCACAGTCAAAGTTTTACTCTAGCAGATTTAGCTAAGGATGGAAAAAGTACTGAGGAAATGGTGGCTTCAAATCTACTGCAAGGCAGTCCATCTCGAAGTGCTGATACCAGTTTACCACCCTCTAATGGAGTGGCTGTATTGATGATAAAAAATATCAATAGAACAATACATACTGCTTTGGATGAATATTCTGAAATCATAATTAATAATTCTGAGTTATATTTTCATAATAATTATGAAGATGTTCTGTGGAAAAGTGATGATAAAGGATTAATGAAGACATCAAAGTTAAAGTTTAGAAATGATGCTGACTGGTGTCCTGATATAAAAATGAAGAAAGTGGACAGATCTTTAGTTGTGTAGAATACTGTTCATTTTAATAAAACCCATAATTATTTATTTATGAAATATGATCAGCACAAAATTGATGAGGAGATGAACTCATTAAACAGAAATGATAAACTTTGTTTTAAAGCATGGACATATGTTGAAAAAAATAGTTTCATAAAAGACGGAGAAAAACTTTTCAGCTCCCAAAGTGAATATGTTGTAATGGATGCCATTAGATCACAGAAAGTTAGAGAAATTCTTTTAAAGCAAGATACTTTTAATAATGAACAATATAATAATATAGCAAAGCACAATATTGTGACTGCTTTTGATATTTTCATAAGATATTTAGAAAGAAATCCCTATAACTCTTATATACCTCCAGATCCAGGAAAATATTATTGAAAAAAATTAAAAAACAGCAGCCATGGACACACAACGTTGAAGAAAATGGAAAATGAAAATGGAAATTCTCACATTTGAATATCTACACCAAATATTTCAGTGAATAAAAAAATAATAATCAGCAGCAATAAAGTAAAGAAAATAAACGAATGAAAGATTTTCATTTCCATATTTAAAAGGGTTGTTTTTCTCACCAAAATGATAGTGGACTCCAACTAAGGTATTTTTTTTATTGATTTTTTTTATCACTTTAAGTGGGAAAGAATGAAGCAATCAATGTCTAATCATCATCGATGCTTCATGTTTCACCATCTATACTAAGCTCCTAGGGGTCTGCAATTCAGACCCTGCTATAAATATATGCTATTCACCCACACACTGTATGCCTAATGATTAGAAAAATTAATAAAATTAAAACTATTTAGTAAAGTAAAACAGTAGTATGCATGATGCGTATATATATATGAATGAAGCAATAATGTTATTAATGTTTATTGCTGACAACTAAACATTTTCTTTATATAATTGTAATTTTTTGTTATATCTATATGTATTTTGATTTAAACTACTTAATGTGACAACAAAGAAGAATGGGGGAGGCTCGAAGTGCTAAAATAATCTTTGTTTAAATTCAGCTTGTTGCCTTTAATTAAAATTGTCAATTGCAATTAAGATTGAAAACAAATCATTTATCAGTTGTTGTCAAATGATTTAAAATAGCTAAAAATGGTATTTTGAGCTTTATCTCTATAAAAATGCGTTGTTAACCCTTTTCCCGCGCTCGACGAGACTCCTCGTCGACATCTAAAATCACTCTAACTTAGTTCGTTTTTATACGATAAAATTCGTTAAATACGTATTTAATTCGTTTTTAAAAGTTCTGTACGATGGTGACATCTTCCGATTTATTTTAGAAGTAAAAAATAAAAAAAAACGCATTTTAAACCTAAACAAAGAAGGAACATTATTTGTGATTGGTTCTTAGCATGCTCTCAGCCGAAAAAGACATTCTGATTGGCTGGAAAGAACAAAGAAACTGCCTGATCAAAGAAAATAAAGAAAAACGCTGAGATTTTCATTTCGAATACGATTTAAATTATTATTAAATAATATTTATGGAAATTAAACATAATTTTCAGAGAGAATAATAAAAAAACAAAATTATTTTCGAAAAATATTGAAGATTTAAGTAAATATATTGAAGATGTAGTAAAAAGAAATATTTACTTTTCTATAACGTAAAAGTCGATCTTTTTGTTTACATTATAACTTTTATGTTGCCGATATAGAATATCTTAGAATAAATAAATAGCAATTTATTTTTGAAAGAACTTTCGTTTTCTTCATGACCTGAAAAATTAATTATATACTTTTTATAAACGTATCTGAGTTGAATTTAATATTATAGACGAATATGTTTTAACAATAGGCTTTGTCTTCAGTTTGTGAGTTGGCCAATTAAAAGATTTGATTTTTATCTCATACAACCAATGATTTAATTAGCGGTTTAAGGGTTAATTAAAAGTTCTTTGTAAGGGGATTATAGAGATAGGGTTGGTATATGAAATTGCATTCTGGGCAGTATTAAAATGTTTATAAAAGGAACCATAGAACAAAGGAAGTTAGTTTACTTTGAGTTTTTTAGACTTTCAATTTAGTTATCTTTCAGTGAGTTGAGATTTTTGTCAGAAGCGTTTCAAGACCTTAACTTTAAGAAGCCGATGCAAGTCCTGTGTGATGAAGAGTGAGTAGTGGAATCTAGCACCTTTCTCTTCTTCTCTCTGAGGACTGCCTACCAGCCATACAATTCCATCTTACAGGCCATATGAGATGACGTAGAATTGCCAACCTGCCTGCCTGACACTATGCTGATATCTTAGGTAAAATCATGTAATTTAGAGCTGCCTTAATACGAACATTCATGGGTGATTTATAATTTATAGCTAAATTAATCCATTTATAATATTTTGCTAGTTTTGTTCGTAAACTCTCTCTCTATAATCCTTTATTAATATTTATGTAATTCTAAATATACATTTGCTTTCACGCTTAATTTATGTTTATATAACTTTATGTGGTTCAATTAAATGTATACAACTTATTTTGTTTAATATATGTATTATTTTCTCTAATATGTCGGTATCAATCAATCTCATGACTTTAATTAAATTAATTAGTAAAATTACATTCATTTGTTTATTTAAAATAGAAATCGTTCGCTAGGTTGGTTGTATACCTAAAAGTATTTTATTGTGGATGCTTATTTTATTTTGTTGTTTAGTTGCCTTTATAAAAGATTATGACACCTAATATAAAATTCCACCTTCTCTTACTATTGCCCAGAGTGCTAATTCTTTAGTTAATACACATATATGGGAATTGAAACTTAAAAGTAAATTTTATTAGTTTAATGATGTAGAAAGAATTATTATTTTATTACACTTTGTTAAATGACTCAGGATTGAAAACAGATTATTGCGCAAGAGGTTAGACATTTTCCAAGTTTTAAAATAATATTATAAAATTATATTCATGTTCAATAACATTGCTGGCATACCATGCAGTTATACTGATATTTTATTTTCGCCATTTCTCGATTGTTCAGTCATTGGGAATGTCTAAAGCTCCCATCCTATTTTTTAAAAATCGTCCATAATCAGGAACACTACTTCCTGTGGAATATAAAGTTTATGAGGATATGTGCTGCAGATGGCAGTACATAATGATCTGGGATCTCAAACTCAGCCTCTCCTTTGATATCGCTCCACCAGAGTGCGTGGACATATCCAATCTAAGTTCATTTAAAATATTCTTTTAAAATGATATAATATCCACAATCGCCATGAGGCTTTATTTTGTTATTGTATGCTAGCACCATTATCGTCTGCCTAACCTTTAGTAAGTCACAATAATATGTTAAAGATAATGATTCATTTTGTAAAAATACATTTAGTTCATTGAGTTAAGATGCTTTTTTTTAAAAACCATTATCGATTCCTATAGACGTAAATCTAATTTATATTAATGATTGCATAACTTACTCTCATAAATAAAGCACATTGTTTGTTTCTTATTTCTAAAAGACCTCTTTCCACACAATGTGAATAAAAGTATAAATAATGGTTCTCCTAAGAAATACATGATTGAAATCATATATTTTTGCCCGTTATCAAATAAATCATTTACTGTTAAAACTGTCATGATCTTTTATATTTATTTTCAGCATCCACAATGCTCCGTAGCAAAAGTTTTTTTAATTAGCTTATTAACTCCGCATAAGTTATAAAACACTATCTGTAAAATTATATTTATTAAATGAGTGATAGAGAGGATTTTATACAACAAATTCCTAAGTCTTGTAGATAAACAATATTGTCTCAAGCGTGAAACTATTTGGTAAAATATATATATATTTCTTTAATCTTTTGTAATATATATATGCGTTTGTTTAATATTTAATAAATATATCTACTTCATGTAAATCCTGGTTTGTCATTGAATTATTAGTTTCGAGTTAATATTTAGAACTTCTTTCTTTAGCTAAGAGCTTAGCATTAATAAATAACTATAATAAGTGTAATTCCTGGGCTACTCTGACCTCGATCATCATCATCAGTCTGATCTTATGCTCTACCGCTTTGCTTATGGGCACGGATTTAAAATAATTTTACTGTGTCATCAGAATTGTTGTTCATTGGGTCAGAGATTCGAAGAATAGGCAAATAGGTTAGAATTCAGGACTGCTCCAGACCTGTGTATCTTGAGCATGATCGGATTCGAGGTACTTTTGCTTAGGATTTGAGTCTTGTTAAGTGAGCATACTATTTTGACCGGTACAATATATATATATATAATTATCGTGTAAACATTCACTATTAATTTTTTATTTTTTTTGTTTAAATTATTAACTTAGTAATGAGATAATTTTAACTCAAGATTAATGCTGTAAAATAAATAATAATGAATTGTTAGAATTCTACTACAAAATAAGATTAATAGTAACCAAATGATTAGTTACATAGGAGACCATGTGACATTTGAGTGTAACAAATGGCAGAATAAGCTTTGATCCAGGAACTTTGCTACTATGATTCTCAGAGGCATATAATTAATTACAAGTCATGAAATGTATAAGATGAATGTTTAAGCATTTAATAAATAAAACAAAGGGCTTGTTAGCACAGCCTTAATAAACAAGATTAATAAAATTGTAATTAAAAAAAAAGATAAAAAAAAGTAATTCAAAATAGATAAATTAATAATTGACTTAAGGGAAGTGGAAAAAAATAACAATAAAATAAATATATAAAAATTTGTTTGACAATGAAGAAAATTTTAATATTTGTACTACACATGACCAAAGTAAAAGAGTAATTGTCTAGATAATAAAGAATTATTTAAAAAATTCAAAAGATGAAGCTTGAGTGAGAATGTCAACATTTTTGACTTTCAATTAATTTACATAAGGTAGAATTTTTTTTTCACTCTTGAAACACATTTATGTAATCATTACATAATAAAAGAATTGCAAAACAATGCAATTGTTTCACAATTTAATGTTCGATGGTTACTCAATAATTACATAGAAGTGATTATTCTGTGCAGTTCAATACAGTGCAAGAGTGATAAATGTGAGAGTTAATAGTTTCTGAATTTGTCACTTCTGATATTTGAGTATACATGAACATCAAAAGAATTAACAATTCAATTTTTTTTATAAATTTAGTTCTAGAATTAGATAAATTTTTTATAAATATTTTTACTATATACTTTTTAGTGCAAGCTTTAAATAAATTTGTATAATAAAGTGATAGATTAATATTATTAAATATCCAAAGATTAGTTTTACACATTATTCCAGAACAACTTCTAAAAGCATTTTCATTTCTCTTACTTTATTCTTGAAATATCTATACCTACCAGTTTCTTCTAACACAATCCTTTCAACATATTTTTTTAATAAATTCTCTACAAAATCTAATTTTTCACTTTGACTGTTTAATTTAATCAATAATCTTAATTCATCAATTATTTTCAATAGATTACTTGTATGTTTCACACTTATATTTATATTCTAATACTTGTAAATTTTTTTCCTAAACTTTTACAGACCTTTGCTCCAAATAAAGCTATGAATCCTAAATAATACATTTATTAAGCTAATGTTTTAAATTTAATTTTAATGGATCATAAACTAATCTAGCCTCATTTAAAGATTATTTAATATTACAATTCTCACTATAATTTTATGTCTCCTATTGTCAATTAACAAACCTATTAAGTAATAAAAAGTATATAGGTTTTCTATAATTTACAATTCATCACAATTTTATATTATTTTACGGTTTTAGTTTGAAATCAGTTAATTACAGTATTTTAACTCTTCATAAAGAAGTTAAATTTATTTATACAATTCAAAATTTTGTCATCTGTTTATTCTTAACTAATAATTATAGTTACTCAAAGTCTGTCTATATATCAGCTCTCAAATAATATCCAGTCTAAAGGCTTTCTTGTGCTTATTTTCTATTTTTCACAGAATATGCTCATTCCATATCATTAGTTGATATCTAACATTTAATTGAAAAGGTTGCTGGTTTTACTTTCATTGTACAAATTCTAAATACTAATCAATATTTTGATGAGCATATTTTCATATTTTTATCAAAGTATTGACAAATTTGAAATAACAAATAAATATTAAAATAATCCTTATCATTATTAAATAGATTTATATAAATGCAAAAAGGATTTACTATTAAGTAAAAAAATAAGCCTTTGATTTCTCTCTGAAGTTTTAAAAGAATCTCTCTGCAGTTTTAAAAGAATAGAAATAAACTTACAATTCCATTTTTATACATTTATTGCTGTGGTTGAACCATCTTAGCGAGCTTAATGGATTTACACATCTGATTTTAAAAATCTGTATTTTTCCACTTTAAAAATCTAAGTTTCTAATGGAGCTATTGATTTGGGTTGTTTGTTGCCAGGACGTCTGTGTATATAAATTACAATTTTCTTTTTGCACTTCCATATGTGATAAATAGACAACAGCTTTTGGTGATTGAGGATAGAGAATAATAGAATCCCTTTATAATCTAATCTATAAAATAGTTAATTTAATAACACTCGTGTTGTAGCAAGATTCTGATCTATAAAACTAAATAAGAAAAAATATTAAAAAGGATAATTTCTAAGCTTCTGTTTTAGTTAATTTGATGATGGAGTATTTAATTTGATATTTATTGCTTTAGCTTCTAGATTTACAAAAATTATGATCGTAATTAAAATGATAATTTAAGAAATAATTTTAATGTCTTAAAAAAGCAATCTTTAAAGCATTTTAATAATATATTGTTAAAAAAATATGGGTATTTTATTGCCCATGATGAAAAAAATATCAATAACTTTTATCTAGTTGATTATTAGTTTGAGAATATAAATTGATTTGAATATCCGGATGTATTTCTAAATAAAAAAGACAGCTTGGATATTGAGATGCATGACAGACTCTGAAGCATACTCCTATCTCTAACAAGTTAAAAGATATAGTATTTTTTCATGGAAACATAGCTACATCAAATAAATTAGTCATACAGCATATTCCAACTTTGGACATCTCACCTTTTGATATTTCACTTTTTCAACTGATTTATTTCACAACCATATTTCAAATTTTTAACTATGTGCTTTTTATTTTATTCAATTCACATTAAGCTTTTGTGATATTTATTCATATATCATTCAAGTCTTTTTTATTCAGATTTTACACTTGAAATTAGTTTAAAATTTGAGTTATCTACTAATATATTTAATTGTACTGTAAACAATTCAAATTATGTTTGTGATTACAATATCCATAATATTATAACTATAAAATTATTTTTCTGATTATAAAATTTCATGTATAGTACTTCTATTTAAATTTGTGATAGATTAATTGATTCATTTATTTTCTTTGAATTATGTTTTGTATTAAAATTATACTGGAATAATTCATAAATAAAAAGAAATGTATAATTAATAATTTTAAATATCAATCTTATAAGTTTGAATATGTACATCTTCAAATCAAATCTGGGATAGAATTGTGCTCTAGTATAATATTTATAATGGTTACTAAATGTGATGGATTTTAATTATTTTTTTATGTTCAAAATAAATGTTAATTCTGCTAAATTTATTATCTAGAAATGTGATACAGACATTTTATTAGTGTTACAAAAATTTCATTGAAAAAAATACTATTTATTTAGCATATGAGTATTTTTGACAGCTCAGCTAGCAAACTATTATAGAGACACTTTCAGAGATTGTCATCAGAGGACTTATTGTTCTTCATCTGCATTGCTGTAGCTATAAATCCAACAGTCATAAACTCTGTAATTTATACTTTGTATTTTCTGATATTTATCTAGATTTATAATTGATAAATAATAATTTACAAAGCAGATGATTACAATAGCCATAGTTAGTTTTAAATCTGTTGATGAGACTTCAGTTGGGAAGACCAAATATAGCTGGTTTTATTAGTTGGATCTGGAAAAAGAAATGTATTTGTATTGATTGTAGATTTTTGATTTAACATCTAGAAAGCAGATGTTGATTTGAGAAAAGTCTTAGATATTAAAACTTTATTTTGAGTTATTAGCTAAGTTTAATCAGCCTAATGACCTTTTATAAATTTTCTGTAAAGCAACTTCTTTTTTGTTATTTGGAAGAGAAATATGGGAAAGAATAAAAAGCCTTTGCAAAGGAGTAGACATAAGTGTACCAGTAATATTTCTAATTGCAATACTTAAATAGGTATTGAGAAATCTAGTGTGGGAACTTTTTTTCAAACAGGTTTACAGTATTCACTAACACAGGGGTCCCCAACCCTATGCCCGTGGGCACCATGGTGCCTGCAGACCATTTTACGTGTGCCCGCCATTATCCAAACACGATAAAAAATTATTTATCTGATACAAATAAATTTAATTTTTAAAATTTCTTATAAATTATTGTATTATATTGTAATCAAATTGTAGGGCATATTATACTTTTACAGCGTAAAAATATAAACATTAATTATATGTTAAAATTTTATTTTTGAAATAAATATTTTTTTGTACATTATGTGTATTATTAACAATATCCAACTATAAATTTACATTGAAAAAATAATTGGTGCTCACCACCTGGTTAAAAAAAATAAATGGTGGCCGGTATTATAGAATGTGCTCTTAAGTGCAAAAAGTTTGGGGACCCCTGCACTAACAGAATAGGATAATGCTAAAGAAATTTTCCTTAAATTATATAATCACAACCGCAAGTAGTGCCAATTGAATTTTCAAAGAGATTAATTCTAGAAATTATTTTTGATCTAACTTTAAGCAAATGAGAAAAATAAGTATGCTGCAAAGGTAGTTCTAAATAGTATGGAATTGATTATGTTTTAGGTATTTTTGTAAAAGGTTATATGAAAATTGAGCATAATGTCTTCATCAGATCCAGATTTTGAAAAAGATTTCCAATCTTTTTACATCCTTATAGAGACTTTTTTTATTTCAAAAAAGGATTTCTTTTAAGAAGTCAAGACAATATTATCAGCATAAGTGAATTTCTTATCTTCTGTTTTGTGAAGATTACCTAATGAATATATTAAATAAAATAGGTGAAAAATAATCTTGAAAATGATTATTTTGTAAAATTTTGTACTTACTATGATTATCATTTGGATGTTTATAAGGGGGCATTTTGTCAAATAAATTAATGGTTTTCCTGTTTTTAAAAATTTTAAAAGCTTTCGGAAGACAATTTTTACAAATAGAATTATCAATAAAAGTTGCAACATTTTTAAATTTATTTTGAAAGCCTGTTTCAATATGAATTATTAAAACAAAATTTGTTTATAGCACCTTCTTCCTGGCATAAACACAATATGCTTTATAGGTAGATGGCTTTCAACTATGGAAAAATTCTTGTTAATATTATTTTTTTAAAATCTTATAAGAAACACATTAAATGATATTGAGTGATAAATTTTTGGATCATTGCTAATTTTATTTGATACTTTTTGCTTTTATGCCAAAAATTTGGAATAGTTTCTATTTAAAGAATGCTACTGAATAGTCTTGTAATTATAATTTAACTTCAAATTCAAATTTTTTTTCATAAACTCTGTATATTTCTTCTTATCAGAAGTATACTATGTTATTCTTCTCCTTCACTTTCTTTGCATATCTTCATATAATCATATATATTACTTATAATATATCACTCATATACACTTTAATGCAAATAATTTTCTTAACCTTCTTTATTTTCTTACAGTTTCGACTGTCCAGCAGTCTTCGTCAGAGCTTGAGAAAATTATTTGCATTAAAGGTTAAGAAAATTATTTGCATTAAAGTGTATATGAATGAAGTATTATAAGTAATAAACTCTGTATATACTATCTGTTTCCAGTAATTTTCTTTGTTTATGATCCTCCAAGCACATTCAATCTCATCAACTTCTACAGATTTTATCAGATTAATATTAATGGAATTTTATGAAAGAAAAACTTGAAATTTTATTCTATATAAGATTGGGAACCTCATTAACAGTAGCCATACTAATTTGTTTGCAGTTAATTTTACATCCATCATGTTTTCATTAAGGCTTTTTAATGAGGTTTTATAACTTTTGCTTTTCTCTTCATTTTTTCTCCTGATACCAACAGTGATTTTACAAGTTTTTCAGCAAATTCTGAATTATTGGTAATCAAAAATTGCCATAAAGATCACTACTGGTCTTGATCCAACCTGCAATAAATTGCTTTCAATATCCATGAATGATGGACTTCCTGGAAATTGTTATAATCTTTTTAAACTTATCATAACAAGGAGGAATTATATCAATATTTATTTCAAGATATCCAGTTTACAAATATCAGTTAGATTTCTTTAATTTCTACCCCATAATAGGATAACATTTAATTATAGGGATGTAAATTTAAAGAGTGATCAGACTTAGCTTAAGTTGATAATGTGGGAAAATGATTCAACATCAGTAGCTCAGCAATTAGTGGTAAACTATTTTTTGTCAAACAAAACACAAATCAGGAGTTATTTGTACTCTCTATGTGCTTAAATTGAAAATACTTCATTGCTTAACAACTTAAAGTAATAATATACTGTTTAAACCCACTCACTCTAAAGTTGAGATCCTGCATATATATGCCAAAAAATTACTACATGAATTGAAATATCTTTTATAAAAAATGAAGGCAAATCTGAAAAACAATTGTAGAGCCAGATATTATTAGAAGGTTTGTAAACATTGCATGTATAAAAATTATCTATTCAAATAGTGATTGCAATATCATTTAACCTATCTTCAATGGAATTTGTTTGCTTTGTAAGATGGTTTGAAGCAAAATTAGCCATAACCTGTTTACAATTCATTCTATAAATAATCAATATAAATCCAGAAATTTTAAGATTTGCATTATTAGAAAAATAATGTCTCCTAAAATACAATTATATCAATGTTGAGTTGAACAATTTAATTTGTAGATAGTCTTCATTTTTGTTTTTTATCTCTCTTCAATTTTAAATTGAAGTAATTTCATTGTGCTTTTTATGTGGAGAAAAGGTCATTTAATAGTGAGTATATCAGAAATTTAAAATGTTTTGTGGATGCCAACATCATGTTGTTATTTTTCATTTTGAGAGACTAAGATTCTCACCTCTGTAGTCCTTCTAGTGCTGGTATTCTTATCATGCTGTTGGAGTTCATAATAATAATTTTATGGTATAATTTTATAATTTGCTTTCTTTAATCAGGAATTCATCAAGATTAAGTCTGTTTTCCAAGTGTAAACTAATTGTTTCACATGCAAGTGCATATTACTTATAGGGAAGAATAAAAGAAAGCTATCATCCATTTATTCCTCCTTCATAAATAATGATATTCTATAATAATTTGAAAATATGTTGTACAACTGTGAATTTAATACAACCAGGTTTAGCAAATTAAAGAACATACTGATTGATTTTATGATTTTATAATATTTTCAAATTAAAAAAAGAGTTGTTTTGGTAGTAATATGATAATATGATGAGATTATAAGACCAATTAGTATGTTCTTTAGCTTTCTAGTTATGACTATATTTAATTTACAATTGTAACACATTTTTTACAACACTAAGCATACAAAATAAATGAATAGTAACAGATATTTTAAAAAATAATTAGTAATAAAATTAATAGAAGTAGATTCCATATGCATGTGAACATTAAAATATTTTTAGAAGGTTCTATGTGAATTGTTTTTGTAGGAAGGATATAGATGATGTAATGGATAGGTATAATTTTAATCAAAGCATTGATGCTTTTCAGAAAGATAATTTTGCTACAGAAACAAAAAAATCAATAACAGCACAAGATGCTAAACAAATTGATAGAAAGATCAAAATATAATATAATGAATAGTATCTGTGATTCACTTCCATTGTCATTACAAAACTGACTTTTAACATTTTATTTTTTGATGTTCTTTCTAGTTGTTTTTTCCTATGAATAAACGAATTCTAGTTCATTATTTAGGGCCACCACACATGAGTGTGCAAGTTATGCAGGGCACAAAAACATTTCTCTACTAGTGTGGCAAGACACCAATATAATTAATAAAATTTATATGTAAATAGAACTGTTTACATTTTCAAATCATTTCATTGTTAAAAATACATTTTGAATGTAAAATTTTTTTTATTTAAATATAAGAGGACTGCTGCTTTACTTAAATTTATTTGTAACAATTTGTAGACACAACCTTGAAATATACTATATATATATATATATATATATATATATATATATATTCTTATTATTACACTAAATTAAACAAACTGATTCCATTATGTCATGATAATTAATAAAACTTATACATGAATATTTAGATTTCTGAATCACTTTATTCCTAGAAGGGCATTCTGATTGTAAATATCTGTTATTTAAATTATAAGAGAAACATTTCTTTATTTAAACTAGCCTTGAAATATATTTTGTATATATTTTACAATTTTATAAAACCAAACAGGCTGATACCCTTTTGTCACTATAATTAATAAAACTTATATGTAAATAAATATGTTTAGATTTCCCAATCATTTTTATTAACATATTATTATTAAAAATTTACTTAAAAATAAAATTTATTTAAAAATATTGCCTCATAATTATAATAATTCTATATATCATTAAACATGTTGTTTACTTGGTAATACTTGTAAAGTGTTCACATCTAAAATGTCAGGTCTGGGTTTGATGCTGTGTTGTGCTAATATTTTTAAGTATTATCTTTCTCTTTTTTGTTACTATTATATCCTATTATTTTTTTACACATTTTACTAAACAGTTTTTATTTTGATGTATTCTTTAGTTAAAAACTCCCAACTGATCCATAATCCACACTAAAGCAGAATGAGTAAAAAACATAATTTTTAAAAAGAAATTATTTAATTCTTAATAAATTTCAAGGAAAATTTTTTATTATTAAATAAAAACAAGTGAAAGTATTTTTATTGTCATAAATAATTTATTTATGTATTTATAAACTGGAGGTTTAATTCCTTCTTAATAGAAAACATAAACAAGTTTTGTGTCAGGGAGATTCTGATTTAAAAATAATGAATGGATTTGGAAAACAAAACTTTTTTTTAACAAGGTGTTAATGGAATTTAAGAGTTACATAAGCTACATTATTTAAATTCATGTAGTTTGGTGATCCTAATAAAATATAAACAATGTAAGAAAATTTAAAATATCAGACTATACATATAATAAATTATACTTTTTTATAGATAAAAAATTAAATAGTATTTTCAGTGTAAATATATTATTATTCAAGGTTTATAGTTTTTATAATAGGTAAAGTGAGTAAGTTTATGCATGATAAATTTTCAATGAGTTTTTAAAGAAACACCCGTTTTTAAGGAATTACTGACCTGCTGGTTAAAGTTGATCTAAATATTGATAAAGAAAGAGTAATGGAGATAAGCCAGGTGCAAACTCTCTTTGCTCATTGATATGAAGGATGGATTTTCTGAAGAATCATATTCTGGATATGCAAATTTTTAATAACTAGGTAACATATATTACTTATATAATATCAGAGATTGACTGAGAAGAGGAAGGGAGCAGTACAATATCTTTATTACTATTATTTTAATTTTACATGTAAACTGATATATTTAAAAAGATTTTAATGGAAAGATTTTTAATCAAGATGACATGGCAAGTCTAATTAATATGTTTTATTTTAGCATATATTTTATTCTCTATGTTTATTTTATACAAATAAAGGAATAAAACACGTGTTAGTTACCGAATATGTTAAATGACTAAAGCTATAATATTTTCAAGTTTTTCTTGCGAAAGCACTGGAAACAAATATCTTTTAATTTACAAATTTTATTTAATATATAGGGTATATGAGCACAGACTTTCACACAACCCACCACTCTCCCATTCTATCTAATAACACTGATACACTTGAACAAATATATGTCGAAAATTATTTCATAAGAGAGGGGGGGGGCGGGCAAAATTTACCATGCACAAAAGGCACTTCTTAGTCACGTGGCAGCCCTGTAACTATTGACGTCAAAAATGAATTGTAGGTACTTATATATACAGAAAAAGGAGAAAAAAATTAAACTAAAATTAATGTTAAGTATTACAATTTTGTTGTTGAGAGATCAAAAGTCTTTTCTGGATCAGAAAACTTGATTTCAGATAATAAATTTAAAATAATATTTTTGTGTGTCAATTTATTTTTCTTTTGGGGATTTCAACTTTTGCGTCTCAGTAGTAATTCTGTCATCAAAATTAATTCATAATCTTTTGGTGCTCTCCCCCCCCTCCCCATATCAATTATCACCATTTAAACAGTACTATAATATAATTATGTTGCTATTATGTGCGTTGCTATCACTAATGTATAATTAATTAATATGTTTAATTTATCAGCAGTAAATTAATTAATGAAAGAAGAATATTTTTATTTAAAAAGAGTTCTGCTTGAGTTAATATCATTAAAAAAACTCCAGATAAACTCTTTTAAAAAGATAGTATCTTCCAGAGAATTATGTCAATGAATTAATGCTATTCTTATTAAAGATGGAGATATCGTTTTCTAGAAATAAGCAATTCAAATATTTCATATAAGCTGATAATCAGTAAAGATTTTAAATAATTAAGTTGATGTCTTTTTTTAATAAATAAAACCAAATTAAGGTAAAGTTAAATATTTCATGCATCAAATAACATTTATCGATGATCATGATTATCTATAAAAGTGATGAGTGCAAAAAGTAAATTATGCACGGTTTTTTTAGTGAATAAAAACTGTAACAATAATTGTATATATTTAAAAAATGCTTTTAAATAATATAAAGAGTTCTTTAAAGTTTACGATATTGCTCTAAATATTTACATTCTAATATAAACTATAACGAGAAGTAGCAAACTAATAGAAAATTGACATTAATAATAATAAAATGTTAATTATCATTTCATTATAATACCCTGTGACTGAAATTTCAGCTGATTTTAGACAAAGACTTTAATAATGATAATTGGTTTTAAATTATTAATGAACACTATTTTGTAAATAATAATAATAAAGAAAGAAAATAGACGAAAAAACATGTAAATGAAAAATGAAATTAATTTTTCCTCTCCTTATATGCCCTTGTATAAAATATTTGTTTTGACAATAAGAAAGTCTCATTATTAAATAATACAGAAGTACATGTGAATTCAAATTATCTATATGATATATTGAAACCATATTGTTAAGGTATAGAATATTTAGCGCGGTTTAATTTTAGATTTAAATAATAGTAATAATAATAAGTACTCAATTTTATACCAATCTCTTTTGTTATGTATTATTATTTAAAACAACTAAGAAAATAGTAATAAATCAGGGTATGAATGTTATTTTTATAAATATATAACTACGTATATTAAAACAAACATTTTGTTTAGAAACTTTTTACATGTAATATGGATTCTTAGATAATAATGTATATTATATAATAATACAGTAAAAGTAATGTATATATATATCTATAAGATTTAATTTTTTAAAAATTATGTACATTATATATTAAGAATATGCACACAAAAAATGCTAATGCCTTTATTGCTCCGGAATTCATAAGAAGTTTGAGCACCGATTGTGAGTACTAGAATCGATCCTGGGAGCTCATAATTCCCAAAAAAACATTTTACTAACTGAGCCAAATTGTGCAGGATAAAAGGGAACATTGTTTTATTATTTAGTAATTCATAAGTAAGTTTGAGCATCAGATCTTAAGCACCAGAATTGATCCCGGAACCTCTCAATCCCAAGTTGGGCACTCAGCCATGTAAAACCACATAAGGCATTTAAAAAATGGTAATGGATTTATTGCTCAGGAGTTCTTAAGAAATTCAAATGCCAGAATTGTGAGCTCCAGAATCATTCCTGGGACCCCCCCCCCAATCCCATGTTGGACCCTCTACCAATTATATCAAAACTATACAATTTTATGCGTAGGTCAAAATAGTTTGAGTGAAAGTAATACTGATCACATGATTATGTTTGAATAGGCTAAGATTGTTTTCACTGAGAAGCATGAAAAGAAATAAAAAATTAAAGATTAACTCTTTTAAAAGATTTATGATTCTGAATCTATTAATTTGTATAAAAATTCTTTTGATATTAAAAGTAAATGTAATGGAATTTGGAATCATGAAATAATAGTATAGGTCAACCTTTTCACACCTGCAGACTGGCAAAAATAAGGATAAGATTTCGTGGACTGGCAGAAGTTTACAGATAAATTTTCTTAAAGATGTAAACTGCTTAGCCTTAGATGAGCATTATTGTTATAACTGACCAAAACAGCACAGTAGTTACTGTGTATTGTTATGATGTTGCTTACCTTTACATGCTGAACACTTTCTGAGTTACACAATCATACTGCTACAGAAAACTGTACAATAAAAATCGTTCTCATTAATGGGCTTGCATTTCTACATTTATTATTTCAGTGTTAAAACATGCAAGAATAAAATGCTATTCACGTGAAAGTTGGGAAATATCACAGCTAGTGTAATTACATGACAATGATTATGATAAATGTAATATCTGAATTTAATGTTAAATATACATATTATTTACGTAATGAATGTGCGTTTAAATAAATTTATAATTACAACTTTAAAATGAAGTTATTTATATATATATATATGGAGTTTGTATAATAAAAAAAAATTTTTTTTTTAATTTTGAATTTTTTTAGAAAAATAATAAAAAAATTTAATTATACTCCCCCCTCCCCCATAAATAACTGTTATAAATAGAAAAACAAATTAATTTATGTATTATTGATTAGATGTTGTTTTTATTCTGTTTTTTTTTTAATCGGTAAAAATGCGATGAAAAAATAGATAAAAATTGTTTATATTAATTAAAAGTTTAAAATCTTATTATTTTGTTATTAAAAACTTTCCTGCCAGTCTAATGCAGACTGGCAGAAAACTTTTGCGGACCGGGGTTGAAGACCATTGGTATAGGACAAATTTATTTTAAGCTTCTTTGTATTTGAGGTCTATATTGGCTGGGAATCTACTAATAGTAAAAAAAAATTAAATTTCATTTTAGCTAGTAATTTAAGTGTAAATTGGTATAGCTGATTTAATATATAAAAATGTAAATTCTAATAATTTGAATAAGCTTGTGAACAAGTTTACATAAAGGTGAATATATTAACCTACTAATGTTTTAAATATTTTTTTAAAAAACAGTTATATAAGTTAAGATATAAACAAAAATAATTAACAAAAAAATAATAAAGTACAATAGATTAAAAGCACATTATTTATATTGTAAAGAAAATTACAAAAATTGAACAACAATATTAGATCGAAAGTTAATATTTATAAATGCTAATAATATTTTTAAAAATTAATATGTAGCAAATTAAGAAAAAAGAACACAAAAAGTACATTCCTATTATTTTCCTTATATAAATCTCAATGTATTAGCTCTTTTTATGAAAATATGCAATTCTTAAGTACTCATTTGAGTTCAGACGAAAAGATATAAATTAACAAACTTAAACTAATTAATTGCCCTGATACAGTTTTCAGAAAATTACTGCCAGAATTATAGTGCTGAGTAAAGTTATGCAGTACTGGTAAACTTATGTAAATGATATTATGTAATATATAAATAAGGGCACACACAATATGCAAATAAGGCAATTAGATATTCCATTTTTTGGACAATAGAACATATGAATCTTTTTTGTTGATGAAATGTGGATCCTTTGCAATTGGACAAGCCTCTTTGTACTTTCTTTTTCTATCATCTCTTTCCAAGTAAACTGTTCTAACATTGAATAAAAAAAATGTGAGCCCTGGCACATTCATGATCAAGAAAGATCTATCTGTATTTAGTCTTTTGTTTAGCTCTATTGTACAAATATGCATGTTGGGCAATTCTCATGGATCTATTTGTATGAGATTCACCATAATACACAGAGCTAAGGTTAAGTATATGCAATTTTATAGTCCACCTTTCTTATGTCTCTCATATTGCAAATAAATCATAGGAAATTTGCAATAACATGTACAGAGTTAGATTTAGATTGTCACCTTCTCTTAATAAGCATGCTCCTCAGACTGGCCATAAAATTTCATGTAGTTATTCTTTCTGTATCTCTGTGTATCATGGAGAATTTCATGCAAATAACTCCATAAGAATTGCCCAACATGCATATTTGTATAATAGAGCTATACAAAAGAAGGAATACTGATTTACCTTTCTTGATTATGAATGTGTCACAGATCACATGTTTTCTCCATCCAATGTTAGGGCAATTTGCTCAGAAAGAGACAATAGGAAAAGAATGTACAAAGAATCTTGGGAAATTGCAAAGAATCCATATTCCATTAATAAAAAGGCTTCATTTGTTTCACTGTCCAAAAAATGGAATATTTAATTGACTTAGTTGCATATTGTGTCTCATTTACATATTACATTATAGCATTTATATAAGCTTACCTGTACTGTATAACTTTATTCAGCACTATGATTCTGGCAGTGTTTTACTAAAAGCTGTCTCAGTGCAATTAACTTTTTATGTTTATTAATTTGTATTTTTTCATCTTAATTCATAGTCAATGAGTGCATAAAAATTACTATTTTTTTTTGCAAATAAAATAACCATGATAAAATATAAAATGTACAATATTTAAATACTAAATTATGTTTAATGTGTGTGTTTCTTGATCAAATAAAAGAGCCATTTGAAATGCAAAATGGTTATATATATATATAGAAGGACATAGTACTTGCAATGTGAACTAGAAAATTCATATTTTTTTTTTTTTTGTTTACAATTTTTTTTCAAATAACATTAGGTGAATCTATTGTTTGTTGAGTTAATGTGCATGGACTAGTATGCAATCAAGATTACTTTCAATATTTTAAAAGACTGTTCATTATGCAATTTTAAACTTTCTTATAATTATTGTCAAATCATTAAGTGTAAGCAGGGAACTTTTTTTAAAAAAATATAATTTCGTTTTTTGTCATAAAAAAATACTTGATAGATTTTGTTTGAAAAATGTTTTCAGTCTGTAATAAACTTGTATAACTGGTTAAACCATATTTGTAAGATTTAATGTAGTTTTTATAAATATTACAATATATTATTATTTAGTTATACATTTATTAATGTAAATCATTATAAATATTGGAATTTACTTAATTATTAAATTGTTATGAAAAAATTAAAAAAAGTAGTTTGTTTTCAGCTAACAATTCTAAATAACATAACAATGCAATATGAATCTCCCTAGATTGTTATCTCAAGAGAACAGTTTATTATTAAATAGTGAATATGTTAAGAAAATGTTTATAGAAGTTTTAAACAATTTGCAGTAATGAGGAAGAAGCTATGCTTACTTCATACATTTATATATCAATACTAAATGTAAAAAAATTATATCAAATATTTTCATACATATATGTGTTTGTAATAAAATATAATATTTCTTATTAAATATGGTAAATGAAGTGAAATAAAATTAGTTTAGTAATTTAAGATCTTGAAATTATTCAGATTGGAAGTCGAACTCCGATAATGCGCTATTACTTTAAATATTACAAATTAAGTGGCATTATCTTTATGTAGGCATGAAAGCCTATAAGGAATATTTTATCTATCATTTATATTTGCTAATATTTATTTTTATTATTATCTTGAATTTAAAGGACAGCCTAATGATTTAATTGTACTTTGTGTTGATGAAACCTGAAAACAAAATATAAAAAAGCCCACTATGGTAAATTATCATTTAGGTCTGAAAAGCAATGATTTTATAATTGCTTATGTTAATAGAGTGAAAAATTTATTCATTACTTTTAAATGAGGTTTAAACCTTTGATTGGTTGGTACAGTAAACCAAATAAGAACGTTCATAAGTCATTTCATTTTTATGCCTGTAATAGTCACTATCCTAATATTAAATTGATTATTATATAAAATTTTGATACAACTTATTCCTTTTAAATGTGAGTGTCTTCACAACAAAGTATGATTAAAAACACTTGACATATTCCGAGTTTGAAGTAGTTTTTATAAAATAGACATTAACATTTTATATAATTTTTATTATTGTTTTTATTTATTCTTGTTATTGATTTTGATTTCATGCAATAAAATAATTGTTATTTTTAATATTTCTCTATGTCATTCTTTTAATAAACATCATTTCATTCGCATTTAACGGTTGTATTTGAAATATAAATTTTCTTGAAAAACTAAGTTGTATCAAATACATCATTGTTGTAGTAATGCTATAGTAAAAAATTATTGGGTAAGATGATGTACATAAAAACTCTTTTACACTACTATATCTGAGAATGCATAAACATATTTTATATTCATGAATTTATTAATTTAACTCTGAGATAAAACTATCATTTAACCATTTTATTTAATTTTTCTAGCCAGATTTTTAACACATAGATTGAATTATTTTGCGTTAAAATTTTGAAATAAGAAACATTAGTTGTAGAGATTTTATTATTAAAAAAAAAACAAGAGTTCAAGAGTATCAGATTATTATAAAATCCTGAAAAATAAGTTTATTAAATATTTATGATATTATTAGAATCTATAATAACTGCAGATCAAAGTGAAAGAGATTTGGTGTAAACGCACTTTTCGTGTCACATCTGAGTGTTTTCTTTATTGTTGCAACCGAGAAGCTCAACTGCAAATTCATTTTACGATTTTTACAATAGATTGGTCCTCCCCTTTTAACTTACAATATATATATATAAAGTTAATGAATAGTAATTTTTATATATTAATAAGGAAAGACCATATCTTTTTGCAGTCATAATTTATTATTTTTATTGTTCATTAACTTTCTTGGTCTACAGTACAAATAAATATAACGAAGAGTTTAAAATTAAGTATGCATTCACAGATAAATTTTGATTTGTGATGAAATTAAGTTCTAACAAGCCATAATAATAGGAAAATATATGATGTAATGCAAAACAGTCAAACGTATGTAAATCTCTCTATATACATAAAATAAAAAAATACTGTTAAAGGATTTTTTTTTAAAAAAATGCACACAATGCATTATATTTAATAATATATGAAGTCACTTAGGATATATCTATGGAGAGTGCTTCAATTATATCAAATAATTGATAGAAAACTATCATAAAGTGTGATTTTTTTTTGCAGTAATGAAAATATACATAAATCTGTGATAGATGTTTGATTTATGTTATTAAGCATACAAGTACAATAACTTTATACTACTGGGATATATTTTTGTTTTATTAGATCATGATACATATATGCAAGTAATTACAATCTATGTGATTATAGTGCTAATCATAAACTGTCATATCTCATTATGGCCATGCATATAATATATATCATTGCCATTGTATCTGTCATTGTTCTGTTTATTTGAAAAATAAACATTTCACTGACTGCCCTCCACCATCTATAGACTAGCATATTGAGTATATTGACTTTCAATTTTTGTTTTGGAATGAGAAAATATTGTGGCCTTCTTTCTTATTAAAAGCTTTAGCTTCACTTAGTCATTAGATGTGTATAATTTAGAACATGATAAATGGATATATTTCATTCACATTTATATGTAATATTTAAATTCATGTATATTGTCTATTTTAAAAATGTAATTAGAAGGAATTTGAACCCAGTCAGACTTTCAAACTACCTACAACTATCGATTCCATCTTATACAACTGATATACTTGATCACAGACATGTGAAAAAGATAAATAATCTCCAATATAGTATTTGTTGTGAACCAGTACTCATCAGTTGGTCCAAATCATCATCATCATCTCTCTCTCTCACACACACACACACATATATATAATTAGTGCTCAGTTTCTATTAAGTTAGCAAGTATTCAAACTTTAATGGACAGGCTTCAATCTTCTTCACCCTCCAACTGTTCAGCCATCCATATTTTCAGATTTTCAATGATATGGATGTCTGAAGAGTTGAAGGGTGGAGAAGATTAAAGCCTGTTCATTAAAATTTGAATAGTTGATAATTTAGTATAAACTGAGCACTGATTATTTATGTGTGTGTATGTATGAGATGATTATCTCGACCAACTGATGGGTGCTGGTTCAGCACAAATTTTATATTGGAGATCATTTAACTTTTTTACATGTATGTGATCATGTGTAGCATTTATATAGGATGGAATAGATAGCTATAGAGAGTTTGAAAGTCTGACTTCATATACTTTCTAATTATACTTATATGAGACATTAATATGCCATATCCCTCATTTAAAGTTGGGGTAAGAAGTTTAATTAATAAAGGTGTAGGACGCAAATAAGCTTTAGATTTTTTCTGTCATTTGATAATGACTTATAATTACATGCCACTTTTATGTAAAGAAAAGTTGTATGGATTAGAACTATCACATTTGTAAGAAGTCATTGTCGTAACTTGCAAAGTTTAAGAAAACTGATGAAAAACAATTTGATTTTAAATATGGGTTTGCATATTACTAAAAAGCCATGAGCATTGAAAATACAAGTGTAGTAAAATTTATTCTAAATAAAGATGAAAGAATATCACTGTAAAGATTATTAGAATATCAGATGAAAAAAAAAAGTTAATTATTTAACTTACTAGAAAATGCAGAGTTTTTACATTTTATGTCTGTGTCTTGTAAGTTGAACAAGTACATTTTTATGAAAGTGCAGAAAGATGGGGAGGGGGAGCATAGTCTTGTCAAACAAACCTATATATATATATATTCAGAATGTTCAGGAAAAATCGGTACATTATGAATTTATTTTACTTTTTGAAAAGAATTGACAATTAAAATGGATATCCCGAGATAAATGTAGTAAGAATACATTTTTTAAAACCAACACAAAATATGTGTATTTTTGGATGATTTGCTTAATAAAAATAATCACTGACATAAGAGTGTTAATGCAAAGTTAAAAGGTAAAATATGTTACTAGTTTTCTAATTAGAAAGGGTTTTAGAATTAATAGAAGAAATTAACTTTGTCTACTTTCAGTTTGAAATATAGAAATTCTATTAAAATAATAATTAAATGTTAAACACCCACAAACAACTGGATTTTTTGAAAGTTTTTATAAAAATTAAATAATCGAATAAAATTGATAGATCATATGTCATTAATTTGTGGTATTTTTTTTAAAAAAAATGTAATTTTAAGATAGTAAACAATGATTTGTCAGAAAAAGTTAAAATTGATGTTTTTATTGATCTAGTTGAGTTGAAAAACACATTTTGTGTAAATTAAATTCCTTTAACTTCAGTGAGACCAGAAAAAAAAACATCTTGCATATAAATCTTTCAAAAATAAACCATAAGTGTTTCTATTTCTAAGCATCAAAAATTGAAGGCATCAATTTATAGAAGTGAAAATCTTTGATTAGTGAAAAATACTGCCAATTTTTTTTATTGTTTTATAATCTTTTGTCAAGTTGGCATTTCAATCTAAACCAATTTTTAAAAACATACTGCCCTTTTTTTTTCTTCAAAATCTTATGGCTATTTCTTATGTTAGAGTCATCTATTATTTTTTATTTTATTATGTCTCTTATTCACCTTGCATAATTCTTTCCATTTGTTTACTGCAATTTTTCTATGTCTAAATATATAGCAAATCAGCTTCTCATCCTCCTCATTTTTTAAAGAAATAATCATTTTCCCTTAAGTTTTTTCCACACAACTTCAAATTCATTTTTTCTCTTTCCTCTACACAATCCTGTTAATATCTTTCATATATTATTCTCCCTTTTTCTAATTGTCCAAATCACTTCTCTATGTAAATCAGCACTTCAAACAAACAACATATAATGTTTATGTTTATATTTAAATGGGCATCATTCAAAAGAATCTTCCTTAATAACCTTTTATCCCAAAGTTTTTATTATTTTTTCCTTCTTTTTGATTCCATTTATTTTAATTGAAGTTATTTTCAACCTAAACTTTTTAAAACTGCTACTTATTTTATTTAATACTTAATTAAGATCATCATTATTAGTCTCATATCTTATCAACACCTAATTTGTTATAAAGAGAACTCTTTTCTAAAGATGTCTTCAATCTTATTATTTTATGTAAATAAATACAAAGCTTGAGAAATACTATATTCTAGTATTCTTGTCTCTCTTACTTCAAAATGAAAATTATTTAATCTTTTTGCAGATATTTTTTAATTTATCTATAAACCTAGCTATTTTTTATCCAATCTATGTCTTTTCTTTTTAAAATTTCATTTCCACAAACAGTTCAATTTAACATAGCAAAAGATTTTTCATGATCAAAAACCAACTGTTAACTTTTCTTTATCTTTATATATATATATATATATATATATATATATATATATATATATATATATATATATATATATATATATATATATATATATATATATATATATATATATATGGTATCCAAATCTCTCAATGTATACAGTATATTGTTTCTTGCTTATTTCTAAATAATGTAGAAAAATGTAAATCCATATAAACTAACATAGACTAGAATGTGCTGGGAATGCATTTAACAAATTAAAAAATAATTCATTATAGTATTATGACCTGAGATCTTGAAATGAATCCTGATCAAATTAATATAAAACAATGCAAAAATAATAGTTTGAAGATATTTTGTACAATTTGTAAAGTTTGTCTATTCTCGTTTAAGAAACATTGACAGTGAAGTTTTTACAAACACTGCTTTTTTTAAAATTTTACTTGCAAAAGGTATTTCACCATTATTCATTCCAGTGCTTATTCAATTCGATGAATCTCCCATTATAATTAATATGTGTGGAGTCACACCACAGTGCTTCCATTGCTTAAAAAGAATACATTTCATGAAAACATGCCCTGAACATTTATGGCATCAATGTGGTCTAATAAAAAAAAATTTCATAAATGTATAATGAAAGATTTTGTGCCTTCTTTATCATCCACAACTCTAGTTCCCCAGGAAATATTGATAAATTTTGAAGGAAATTTATTCAGCAATCTGAATACAGTTTTGTCAAATACTAAATTAAAATACACTGAGCCTTTGAATGACACAGCTAACTCATTCAATTTTCAGTTGTTAAATCAAACTGAAGCCATTGCTGGAGAGAAGATAGCTGATTGTCCTGCTGAACTTCAGTCTGAATACAGCCTTATTGATTCTAATAAAGAATTTCAACCCCAAAATGCCATTCACTCTCTTCCCCCTCTCCGTAAGCATAAGAACAGAAACAGGAAAAATAAGTCACATCAATTAAACTCTTTCTCTTCTACAGAAAGTGTTGTTATAGATGATATCCTTAACCTTAATCACAATTCTTGTTTGAGTCATACTTGTGGGGCAAAAAAATTAAAATGCGAAAGCCCTAGTCTTTCAGAAACACTAATTGATCTAAGCATGACAGAAACCTCTTTGAAGACTATATCTACTGAAGCAGTCGAATCTGAGTTCAATCCTAGCTTCATGACATCCAGCCATAAGCCCACTTCAAACCCTAGTACTAACCTTAAATTTCCAATGCAATGGGGCTTTATACGTTCAATCCACGCTAATTTCTATAAAGGAAACTTATTTTATAAATGCGTATTAAAATTAATTCTTTCAGATTTAAATTGATCAATTCTATTAATAAATTCATGATAAAATTATTCATGAATTTATATATATTACAACTGCGTGGATTGTGCATACATATTTGTAAATATTTAAATATATATAATTGTTCGAAAGTTTCATTGCATCGGGACTATTTGTTTTTTACTTTTAAATAACTTGTTAAAGTTTTAATGATTAAAAGCTACATTCTTTCGATAAGCTTTCAGATTTTCCCTTTCCAAAAACAACAGTTAAAGTTTTATTGATTAGAAAAAGATAAGGATTTCCTAATTAAAATCATTTTCTGATTTTAAGAATTCATTTTCTAATTAGAAAATGAATTCAAGTTAATGAGTTTGAAAGCCTTATTGAAGGAATGTATCTAAAAACAACCAGTAAATCTAAAAACATTGATAATGAAAGAAGCGCTAGCCTGAAGGCATCAGAGGACAGTATATATAGCTCTGAAAAGTTTGGAGAGAAAAGAAGAAGCCATCTTTGTTGCAGAAAAGTGCTATGTGCTATTCAAAATCATGAATTCAAAAATTGTTCCTATCATGATAAGGGGCTAAACATCAGGAATTTGGCTATTGTTCCTGAAGTCCCCTAAAAATCTTCAATGGAGCTGCTAAATTCTTTCCAGACCAATCATGCTGCTAAAATCATGAAAATTCATTAATATACTGTTCAAGTAATCGACCGAATGCATGCCTACATTTTTACCAACCCGGACGTGTAAACTAAGGGAACCAGCCCCGGAAGAAATGGGTAATATATTTCCATAATGAACCTTAAACCTTCTGGCCAGTTTCCGAACTTTATTTTACACTTCCCTTAAGAGCTCTTTTCATTCTATAAATGTAGTACTCTGTGAAACCCTTTTTATTTATGCTATTTTTAAATTTATATAAATTCTCTCAATCTCTAGTCTTTAAACTTTCTCTTTTCTTACTTGGCGGTTCATTTACTATATTATATATATATATATTTATCGTGTGATTTATTAATGTCATTTATTTTTAATTATATGCCAATAATCTTTCGACTCGATGATCTCCTTTGTTTCCTTTGCCTTGTGCAAATAATAATATATTAATTCTAATAGTAATTCTCACCCATTAGAACTAGATTTACCGTTCTATCAATTATCGAGTCGAAAGAAATTATTAAATGTGTGTTATTTTTATAATTGGCTAATAATAAATTATTAGCTCCATTTTTAATCTATGCCCCAGCTATTTTTGTATTCACCAATATGTATTTATTCATATATAATCTTAAAATGTTTTTATTGCAAAAGGGTCGATAAAGGATCAAATATATTCTAATTCAACTTTGTTATTTAAGATTCAAGAAGGGCACGATGATTGGGGCATAATTAATATGATTTACAAATACTTTAAAATAGTTTTCATTAAAAGCTTGTTTGACTTTAATTAATTGATCAAGTCATTATGTAGAGCATTCTATATGGGTTTTAGTATTCAAATGATGACTATCAAGTCATCATCTTCGAACGTTGCTGACGTAGGGCAATCTTCCGCTCCGTTAGGCTGGTCGGTGATAATATTTCTGTTATTTTAAATTATCGAGGAAGAAAGCACTTCCTCTCCTGTTCACATTAGTCAAAGGGCATAAGACTTGTCAGATGCAAGCCGCCCTAGGACTTCGATCATTGACTAGCTATTGTCTTTCAATTTCACTTTATAGCTCATAATTCGTCAGCACCATTACCTCTCTGTTCCAGTAAAGCCCACTCTGATGCTCGTAATTCGTGATGAAGTGATTTCAATTAAAGTCAAACAAATTATCAGATATATTTAATTAAATAAGTTTTCCAATAAAGATTAAAGTTATGCCCTAAAATACATATCTTGCTCTTCATGAAGGGATTTGCGAATGTGAAAATAAATCTCACATTCTGTCGTAATAAAATTAGAGTAATAATTTCCTTTACTAATGAATACCTTTATCTGCCTTTATTTTCTTGTTGGGGGCATAGACAGATAGACTTTCAAATATTGCATAATATTTATTGGCATATAATAAGGACCGCCACTTTTATTATTATTATTATTATTATTATAAATTCTGTTAAAGGCTAGAGGTGATTAATATAATCATAATTTACAATTCAAACAAAACAAATTATGATTATTAAATATTTTCTAAACACACTTGGTTTCTTAGTTCTATATCTTTTATTCAATAATTATTTTAAATGTTAATGCTCGCTGTCTGTGTTGGCAACCCAAACATATACATATGATTCGATTTAAAATCCTTTTTAGTCAGTTTATTATCAGATATTAATGTCAGTTCAGGGGTCTCTGATCCTCACCAACCGTTGAGCTAGTTTCTTGGTGCATAGCACTGTGCCATTGATTTATGCTAATCTTGAGCTGGTGAGTTGGGTTTGAATTCAGTTTTGGTTCAACTGAGTTTGGATCTGACTTGCAGTGTTTTGGTGGGTTTTTCAACTGGTACATGGTTATGTTTTTAGTGCCCAACATGGGGTGCCAAAAACATAACCATATACCAGTTGAAAAGAAGCCAACACATCAACAAACCCAAACTCAAAGTCAGATTAGTATAAATCGATGGCACAGTGCTATGTGCCAACAAACTAGCTCAACGATTGGAGAGGACCAGAGACTCCTGAACTGACATTAATATCTGATAATAAACTGACTAAAATAATTTTAAATCAAATCATATGTATATGTTCGGGTTGCCAACACAGGTAGCGAGTATTAACATTAAAATGATTATAAAAGAATTAAGAACTAAGAAACCAAGTATGTTTAGAAAATATTTAATAATAATAATAATTTGTTTTGTTTGAATTTTAAATAAAAATTAAATTAATTAATTCTAGTCCTTAAACAAAGTTTATAATTATAAACAAGACTTTTATTTGTTGATATCATTTTTAATCTTGCTAGCATGAAAGCGTGTCAACCATTTAAGCATTTTTTCCAACTGCATCTGGCTGCTTGGTGTACACATAAGGTCTTCATCTGCTTTGAGGTTACTCTAGAAATTATTGTCATTAAAGCATATTGTCGCACTGCATCAGACCACTTGACTTATAATTCCCAGTTTGAAAGTCTTCACCTGCTTTGAGGCTACTAAGAATACAACATTAAATCTATGTGCTAGCAAGCAATACTTTGAAATTTAAAACTTTTAACACGATATCATATTGGATATTTTTAATTATAAGACTATGATAAACTAATTAATTTTGACACAGGAAAACATCTTTGTTGCAGAAAAGTGTCAGTAAACTATGTGCTATTCAACATCATGACAAAAATTGTTCCTATCATGGTAAGGAGCTAAATGTCAAGAATCTGGCTATTGTTCCTGAAGTCCCCTAAAAATCTCCAATGGAGCTGCTGAATCTTTTCCAGACCAATCATGCTGCTAAAATTGTGAAAATTCATTAAAATACTGTTCAAGTAATCGACTAAATGCATGCCTACATTTTACCAACCTGGACATGTAAACTAAGAACCAGCCCCAGAAGAAATGGGTAATATGTTTCCATAATGAACCTTAAACTTTCTGGCCAGTTTCAAACTTTACTTTACACTCCCTTTTAGAGCACTTTTATTCTTTAATGTAACAATCTTTATAAAACCTTTTATTCATGCTACTGTAAATTTATATCATAGTTCTCTCAACCTCTAGTCTTTAAACTTCCTCTTTTCTTACTTGGCAGTTTATTTATTATATTATATATATATATATATATATATTTGTGTAATTTATTAATATTGTTATTTTAATTATATGCCAATAATCTTTCGACTCGATAAACTCCTTTGTTCTATTTGCCTTACGTAGAAAATATAATATTAAATCTGATAATAATTCTCGCCCATTAGAACTAAATTTATACAGTTCTATGAATCATCGAGTTGAAAGAAATTATTAAATGTGTGTTATTTTTATAATTGGCTAATAATAAATTATTAGCTCCATTTCTAATCTATGCCACCGCTATTTTCTCATTTCACTAATATTTATTTATTCATGTATAATCTTAAAATGTTTTCATTGCAAAAGGGTCGATAAAGGAATCAAATATATTCTAATTCAAATTTCTGTTACTTGCTACTAAGATTCAGGAAGGGCACAATGATTGGGGCATAATTAATATGATTTACAAATACTTTAAAATAGTTTTCGTTAAAAGCTCGTTTGACTTTAATTAATTGATCAAGTCATCATGTAGAGCATTCTATATGGGTTTTACTATTCAAACGATGACTATCAAGTCATCATCTTCGAACGTTGCTGTTGTAGGGCAATCTTCTGCTCCCTTAGGCTGGTAGGTGATAATATTTCTGTTATTTTAAATTATCGAAAAAGAAAGAACTTCCTCTTCTGTTCATATTAGTCAAAGGGCATAAGACTTGTCAGATGCAAGCTGCCATAGGACTTCGATCATCGACTAGCTATCGTCTTTCAATTTCACTTTCTAGCTCATAATTTATCAGCATCGTTGCCTCTCTGTTCCGGTAAAGCCCGCTCTGATGCTTGTAATTCGTGATGAAGTGATTTCAATTAAAGTCCAACAAATTCTCCATTATATCTCAAAATAAGTTTTCTAATAAAGATTAAAGTTATGCCCTAAAATACATATCTTGCTCTTCATGAATGGATTTGCGAATGTGAAAATAAATATGACATTCTTTTGTATAAAATTAGAGTAATAATTTCCTTTACTAATGAATACCTTTATCTGCCTTTTATTTCTTGTTGGGGGCATAGATATAGACTTTCAAATGTTGCATAATATTCATTGGCATATAATAAGGATTGCCACCCGTATTATAATTATGCTCCATATTCTTAGTAGCCTCAAAGCAGGTGAAGACCTTCAAACTGGGAATTATATGTGAAGTGGTCCAATGCAGAGTGACAATACGCTTTAATGACAATAATTTCTAGAGTAACCTCAAAGCAGGTGAAGACCTTTTGTGTACACCAAGCAGCCAGATGCAGTTGGCAAAATGCTTAAATGGTTTACACGCTTTCATGCTAGCAAGATTAAAAATGATATCAACAAATAAAAATTCTTGTGTAATTTTAATTTTGACATTTTTTTTATGTGAAAGCCTCATGCTTAGTAAAAATGAAGTAGTGGACTCCTATATTAAAACTCAGGTCAGGAACATGTCGGTTGTTATTAAATAATAAATACTTATCATCAATTAAATTGTTTTATCAAAAGTTAAGTCAATCATATGTGGTTTGGGGGTCAGTGGGTTATTTCACATGCCCTATTGATATCATTTTGCTCACTGGCGCCCATATAAATAAATTTTTCAGCAAATTTGATTGTCAGCACAGTAGTGGGTCAGTTGTCTAAATAATGAAAACCAAATGTGTCCAATGCAGAGAATTACTTGTAATACCTGCTAATATATATATATATATATATATATATATATATATATATAAATATTTGTATATCACTAATCATTTGTATAGTTTTCTTTTTTCAGACATGGAAGAACAGTTGAACAGAGGGAAAGTGAGTAATGTTTGTTTCTTATCTTTAATAGTTTTTCTAAATAAAATACATGTCTCATTGAAAGAATTAATAGAAAGAGCTAACCAAGAAAACGTAAGCAAACTAAAACTAAACTAAAAAGGCAGATTACATAGATTGGGGAAATAATATGCAGCAGCTAATGAAGATAGGGACAATGGGATCAGTAGTCAGAGACCTAATTAAATGTACTGAAGAAAAAAATTATTATTTATGTATACAGAGAGTGCCATAAGTTTGATTCACATTGTTTATATTATTTACTTATTTTCAAAAATGGAAAGAGACACTTTACATACGATCCTCAGAGAAATGAGAGAAGACAGGAAGCTAATGATGATGATGGAAAGGATTTTAAGGCCTGAGGAAGAACGAGGCATCCAAAACAACTCAAACCCAGAGATTGTAAAGCATCAGCAAGAAATAAATCTTTATGAAGCCCCAAAAATCGATGATGAAGATGATCAGACCACACCAAAAGAAGTTGTGGATAGCAAAGAAGATGACAGTGGAGAAGATGAGTCAAATCAATAAACAGTTGAAGAAGCTGATATAAATACAGACAGGGAAAAAGAAGATGTTCAGACCACTAGTAAAATAAAACCAAAAGTAGAAATGGGACAGATAATGAATCCTCAACTTAATAAGAGGAATTCACAGATGCCATTTCCTGGGTCCATGATACAGACTCAAATTTTCAAAGAAGACCCAGGAGGGAACCCCCTCACTCATTTAGATAATGTTAAAGAATTTTTTTGTGCATTCAGTTGCAGAAAAGGCCATAAAATTACTGACTGCAATAGACTATGGGAACTTGACACCAACCAGAAAAGACCAAGACTACGACCATTATCAAAGGTTAAAACCATATGTGCCACTTGATCCAGGAAAACAATAAGACAACCATTAAATGAATGACAGATATATATACAGATGACCGACTGACACAACAATAGGGAAAATGAGACTTGATTAATGGACCTAATTATAAGCTAGATAATAAAAAAATGATCACAATGAGACATGTATAATTTTACAGTTTGTACAGATGATATTATTCACACTCATGCTGTTCTCCCAGAATCTACCAACTAGTCGAGTACACTTATGCGACTATATCATGTATAAGTAAAGAGATTTTTTTTTTATTGTTTTTTTTTTGAAGTAAAATGAAATGAAGCAGTCAGATCTGAGTTTTATCCTAGCTTCATGACATCTAGCCATAAGCCCACTTCAAACCCTAGTATTAACCTTAAATTTCCGATGCAATGGGGCTTTATACATTCAATCCACGCTAATTTCCATAAAGGAAACTTATTTTATAAATGCGTATTAAAATTAATTCTTTCAGATTTAAATTGATCAATTCTATTAGTAAATTCATGATAAAATTATTCATGAATTTATATATATTACAACGGCGTGGATTGTGCGTACATATTTGTAAATATTTAAATATATATAATTGTCCGAAAGTTTCATTGCATTGGGACTATTTGTTTTTTTACTTTTAAATAATTTGTTAAAGTTTTAATGATTAAAAGCTACATTCTTTCGATAAGCTTTCAGATTTTCCCTTTTCAAAAACAACAGTTAAAGTTTTATTAATTAGAAAAAGATAAGGATTTCCTAATTAAAATCATTTTCTGATTTTAAGAATTTATTTTCTAATTAGAAAATGAATTCAAGTTAATGAGTTTAAAAGCCTTATCGAAGGAATGTATCTAAAAACAACTAGTAAATCTAAAAACATTGATAATGAAAAAAGCATTAGCCTGAAGGCATCAGAGGACAGTATATATAGCTCTGAAAAGTTTGGAGAGAAAAGAAGAAGCCATCTTTATTGCAGAAAAGTGCCAGTAAACTACGTGCTATTCAAAATCATGAACTCAAAATTTGTTCCTATCATGATAAGGGGCTAAACGTCAGGAATCTGGCTATTGTTCCTGAAGTCCCCTAAAAATCTTCAATGGAACTGCTAAATTCTTTCCAGACCAATCATGCTGCTAAAATTGTGAAAATTCATTAATATACTGTTCAAGTAATCGACCGAATGCATGCCTAGGTTTTTACCAACCCAGACATGTAAACTAAGGGAACCAGCCCCGGAAGAAATGGGTAATATATTTCCATAATGAACCTTAAACCTTCTGGCCAGTTTCCGAACTTTATTTTACACTACCCTTAAGAGCTGTTTTCATTCTATAAATGTAGTACTCTGTGAAACCCTTTTTATTTATGCTATTTTTAAATTTATATAAATTCTCTCAATCTCTAGTCTTTAAACTTTCTCTTTCTTACTTGGCAGTTCATTTACTATATTATATATATATATATATATATATATATATATGATATATATATACTATATAATATTGTGTATCATATATATATAAATATTGTAGCCGATCTTTAGTTTATTGTATATGGTACAAATTACTATTTAATAAATGTGTAGTCATTTAAATTTTTAAAAAAAGAGAGAACCCGATCTTTAATTTTTTTTTTTTTTAATATAATGTTGGTTTAAGAAAACATACAGTGAAAGTTTAATTTTTTTTTTTAATATAAGTTAACTAAAATAAATTCAATGTTGGAAAGTGCATACTGAATAATTGATTGAAATAGTGAAAGAAAATTCCAAAGGTAAAAGATTGCTATCAGAAAGTCCTACTGTCTGATAGTAATTAAAAATGGCAGAAATTCTTAATGAGAAAACAGACTTTGTAATAAAAAAAAGGAGAATAATGTAGAAGTTTATAAAATAGAACAAAATGTAAAAAGGAATATGTGCAGAACTTTTAAAAAGAATCTGGGAATATAAAAGGAGCTGACAGATTTGAAAAGTGTCTTTTGTCTTGTTGTTCCAGAGAGTGTTGAGCAATTTGAAGTGCCTTGTATTTTTTTTATACAAAAAAAATATTAATAAAATGTGTCCACTTAGATACAAACTGAAATTGCTCGCCATGAGTGAGTAGAACTCTATTGTTTGCTGACACTTTCTTTTGAGAAAAGTCACCTAGATCGTCATCTGACTCTACCTAAATTTGATCAGAGATTTGGAAGAAGTGAAACTAAAAAAAACAACTACTGTGGACTACCGACTGAGTGAATTGGATGTCAGAAAATCAATGACCTATTTAAATATCAACTTGCCGGTAAGTTAATGGCCATAACTTTTACATAAAGTTTTATGAATAGAGAGTTGAATGAAATGTTGTCCCATAATTTTTTTGGATCGAAAGGTTTGCGAACTGAGAAGTGAACTAAACTGTTACCATGGAAAAATAAGCCACCAACTAGTGATTACTTCAATATTTGAATCAAATTAATAAATTGATATGCACAATACTTTCCAATATTATAATTTTGTTTTAATCTTAAATATTAAATGTTTGATGGGCTAGAATAAATCTTTACTATTAGCTTAACTTTCATTGTACATGTATAAAATTAGGTGTTATGATATTTAAGTTTTATATTTAGTTATTTAAATTCAAATTAGTATATTAATTACCTTTTCTAAATAGATTTATTTTTTTTAATTAAGTCAAAGGGGAATATCTTCTACTTAATGGGAATTTTAATCCAGATCATATAATTATTACTTTACGAGTTATACTATGTTCGATGCAGGCTCAGTGGGTCTAATGGCTCTGGCACCCTCATGTAGAAATTATAAACTGATCCAGCTCACAATTGTACACGGTAATAATTCTAAGCCAAGCTGATCAGGAAAGGTAGTTATGTTTTTAGAATAATAATGAAATGTTCTTCCTTTTTTTAAATAAAATAAATGAACATTTTATTTCTTTTACATAACTTGATCAACTCGCACATTTATAATGCGTATAGAGGCCTAGAAATATGGAAAACATTACAATGGCTTGCCCAACTCAGGCTGACAAAAGAAAAAAAAACATGACCTGAGAAAATTTAAAAATGGCATAAAATTGAGAATTTAATGTCCGTAGCCGGAAAATAAATATGACCACAAATAGTGCGCAAGTCTAAAAAGTTATTGCGTATGATTACAAAAGTTTTTTTTAAGAATATAAGATTTGAAATAAGACTATATTGAAATAAAATAATAGTTTATAAATTAAATAATAAATGAAACCGATCAAAGGTTAGCAATGACAGTAAAGGTAGAGAGGGATGGGAGATTATAGGGTGATAAAAGAGAGGGGTGTCGGTGAACGATTTTATTAGCGAAGCAAAATAAAATATTGAATTTATATCGTAACAATTGATAAAGTTAAGATTTTGTTTACTATAGCAAAAATAAGCAACACGGCCATATATGAAATTGAGAAGTAGTAAAAATATACAAAATATGGCAGAAGGCAAGAAAGAATTAAAAGAGGGCATGGAACCCTTAATAAGAAAACTATTATATGAATGCATGATGGAATTCAAAGAAGATATAAAAAAAGAAATGGCAGAGATGGTCAGAGAATTGAAAGAAGAAATAAGGGTAGAGATTAAAGAAATGAAAGAAGAGTTAATAAGGGTAGTAGATGAGAAAATAGCTAAAGGGTCACAAAGCGCAGAAGTGATAGAATTGAGATCCGATAAACAAGAAAGCCAAGAGATAAAATTCATAGAAAATAGAGAAAACATGCCGAGTGCAGTAAACCCCTTTTTGAAATCAAAAATTTTTTATGGACAAGATGGAGAATCACCCATGGAACACCTAAATAGCCGGCAGGGGTACTTTGCTATAAACCCCATGTTGAAGGATGTTAAGCTAATGATGTCAGTTAATCATTTACAAGGGACGGCGCAAGCTTGGTGGGAATCCTTGTTTAAGAAACTGAAGAACTTTACGCAGTATGGTCAAATATTACTCAAATGTTATTGGAACAACGACCACCAAGAGAGAATTAAGAATAAAGTGGCACAAGAGAAATGCAGAGAAGGGCATTATGTACCATTTTTTTGGAAACAAGTAGCACAACTACAAGTGCTGACAGAGTGCAAATTGACAGAGAAGTAGATTATCAAGATTACGCGGAAAAATTTTCCTGATCCTGTAGGGCATCTGTTGATAAGTACAGGATGTGAGACAGTAGAGAGAATGGCAGAATTACTTAGCGCTTTTGAGAATGACAAGTCTGGAGAAGAGATGAGTCCTAAACACTTTGACAAAATACCAAACCAGAAGGGTCGACTACAACTGAAGACTATGGTGTTGACTGATAGTTCTGGAAATCAATGGAAAGATAAAAGGTCTCTAACTAAAAATAAAGGGATGGGAATCCATGCAAGACCTCCATCACCAGATGAAAAATTTAGGAGTGAAAATAAATACAAGAGAGAAGACCTTGATGTAATATGGAGAGACTGGTGTGAGCAACACAGAGAGGGGGTTCGATCCCTATCACCTCCGCCATCAAACAGTTATAGCAATAGATAACATTGAGAGATAAATTGGGCTGTTTAACACCCTGCAGATTTCGGATATGCCTCTGGAGAAACGAAAACAAAAAAATAATATGAAAACATGCAATTAGAATATTAAAATATGTATATATAAATTTACATGATTTACATAAAGAAAAACACGATCGCGGCTGATGTAGACATAAGTCACAAGTATTTGATCGCCCCGAGTCCTAATATGCAGTATATAACATAAGACCGTCTTTAAATGCTCATCAGTCTATTTCTAGCAGAGATCCTGATAAATGGAGAGGATGGACAAGGTTGCCACGAGCCTGTAAGACTCAAAATGATGAGCAATGCTCATTTGTGCTTATAACTTGGGCTTCTTATCATTACTATTATGTTTAAGTGGAAAGGACACAGATGAATGTGGAAATATTTTGCATTGTCACCATGTTAGACCTAAAAGTGGGCATTAAAGCTGAATGTCACTTGTTGAATGAGTCTACAAAATACATCAGCACACTAATAAAAAAAAAAAAACAACAACACACGAATATGTACATAAAAACTTATGAAGAATAAAATTAGTTTAAACCCCTAATTTTATTCTCATTCCCCTGCCTCAGTGGTATTGTACCATTTATTTATGTATATGGACAAATTACTATTTAATATTGTGTATCATTTAAATAAAAAAAGAGAGAACCCGATCTTTAATTTTTTTTTGTAATATAATGTTGTTTTAAGAAAACATACAGTGAAAGTTTAATTTTTCTTTTTTTTAATATAAGTTAACTAAAATAAATTCAATGTTGGAAAGTGCATACTGAATAATTGATTCAAATAGTGAAAGAAAATTCCAAAAGTAAAAGATTGCTATCAGAAAGTCCGACTTTCTGATAGTAATTAAAAATGGCAGAAATTCTTAACGAGAAAACAGACTTTGTAATTAAAAAAAGGAGAATAATGTAGAAGTTTATAAAATAGAACAAAAGGTAAAAAGGAATATGCGCAGAACTTCTAAAAAAAATCTGGTAATATAAAAGGAGCCGACAGATTTGAAAAGTGTCTTTTGTTTTGTTGTACTAGAGAGTGTTGAGCAATTTGAAGTGCCTCGTATTCTTTTTTATACAAAAAAAATATTAATAAAATGTGTCCACTTAGATACGAACTGAAATCGCTTGCCATGAGTGAGTAGAACTCTATTGTTTGCCAACACTTTCTCTTGAGAAAAGTTACCTAGATCATAGTCTGGCTCTACCTAAATTTGATCGGAGATTTGGAAGAAGTGAAACTAAAAAAACCAATTACTGCGGACTACCCACTGACTGAATTGGACGTTGGAGGATCAATGACCTATTTAAATATCAACTTGCTGGTAAGTTAATGGCCATAACTTTTACATAAAGTTTTATGAATAGAGAGTTGAATGAAATGTTATCCCATAATTTTTTTGGATCGAAAGATTTGCGAACTGAGAAGTGAACTAAACTGTTACCATGGAAAAATAAGCCACCAACTAGTGATTACTTCAATATTTGAATCAAATTATTAAATTCATATGCACAATACTTTCCAATATTATAATTTTGTCTTAATCTTAAATATTAAATGTTTGACGGGCTAGAATAAATCTTTATTACTAGCTTAACTTTCATTGTACGTGTATAAAATTAATGTTATGATATTTAAGTTTTATATTTAGTTATTTAAATTCAAATTAGTATACAAATTACCTTTGCTAAATAAATTTATTTTTCTTAATTAAGTCAAAGGGGAATATCTTCTACTAAACAGGGATTTTAATCCAGATCGTATAATTATTACTTTATGAGTTACAATATGCTCAATGCAGGCTCAGTGGGTCTAATGACTCTGGCGCCCTCATGTAGAAATTAAAAACTGATCCAGCTCACAGTTGTACTCGGTAATAATTCTAGGCCGAGCTGATCAGGAAAGGTAGTTATGTTTTTAGAATAATAATGAAATGTTCTTCCTTTTATTTAAATAAAATAAATGAATATTTATTTTTCTTTTACATAACTTGATCAACTCACACATTTATAATGCGTATAGAGGCCTAGAAATACGGAAAACGTTACAATATTTATCGTGTGATTTATTAATGTCATTTATTTTTAATTATATGCCAATAATTTTTCGACTCGATGATTTTCTTTGTTTCCTTTGCCTTGTGCAAATAATAATATATTAATTCTAATAGTAATTCTCACCCATTAGAACTAGATTTACTGTTCTATCAATTATCGAGTCAAAAGAAATTATTAAATGTGTGTTATTTTTATAATTGGCTAATAATAAATTATTAGCTCCATTTTTAATCTATGCCCCAGCTATTTTTGTATTCACCAATATGTATTTATTCATATATAATCTTAAAATGTTTTTATTGCAAAAGGGCCAATAAAAGATCAAATATATTCTAATTCAACTTTGTTATTTAAGATTCAGGAAGGGCATGATGATTGGGGCATAATTAATATGATTTTCAAATACTTTAAAATAGTTTTCGTTAAAAGCTCATTTGACTTTAATTAATTGATCAAGTCATTACATAGAGCATTCTATATGGGTTTTAGTATTCAAACGATGACAATCTTTCACTCCATTAGGCTGGTCGGTGATAATATTTCTGTTATTTTAAATTATCAAGGAAGAAAGCACTTCCTCTCCTGTTCATATTAGTCAAAGGGCATAAGACTTGTCAGATGCAAGCCACCATAGGACTTTGATCATCGACTAGCTATCATCTTTCAATTTCACTTTATAGCTCATAATTTGTCAGCACCGTTACGTCTCTGTTCCAGTAAAGCCCACTCTGATGCTCATAATTTGTGATGAAGTGATTTTAATTAAAGTTGAACAAATTATCAGATATATTTAATTAAATAAGTTTTCCAATAAAGATTAAAGTTATGCCCTAAAATACGTATCTTGCTCTTCATGAAGGGATTTGCGAATGTGAAAACAAATCTCACATTCTGTCATAATAAAATTAGAGTAATAATTTCCTTTACTAATGAATATCTTTATCTGCCTTTATTTTCTTGTTGGAAGCATAGACAGAGAGACTTTCAAATATTGCGTAATATTTATTGGCATATAATAAGGACCGCCACTCTTATTATTATTATAAATTCTGTTAAAGACTAGAGGTGATTAATATAATCATTATTTACAATTCAAAGAAAACAAATTATGATTATTAAATATTTTCTAAACACACTTGGTTTCTTAGTTCTATATCTCTTATTCAATAAATTATTTTAAATGTTAATGCTCACTGTCTGTGTTGGCAACCTGAACATATACATATGATTCGATTTAAAATCCTTTTTAGTCAGTTTATTATCAGATATTAATGTAAGTTCAGGGGTCTCTGATCCTCACCAACCATTGAGCTAGTTTCTTGGCACATAGCACTGTGCTGTTGATCTATGCTAATCTGTGCTGGTGAGTTGGGTTTGAATTCAGTTTTGGTTCAGCTGAGTTTGGATCCGACTTGCAATTCTTTTGGTGGGTTTTTTGACTGGTACACTACAGATCAGTATAACTATAATGATTGTAAAGAGGTATTACAACTGGAAAATTTCAGTTTATCTCTTGTTAATCATGACTCAGAAAAGGATATCCTTCAATTCATGACACTCAAACTTTACATGCCATGGGATTTATATGCCAAATTAGATCACCCCTGATAAGTAACATAACATAAAAGTTTACTTTTAATCTTGTAATCATCATCTAATTTAATAACTAATTAGTCTTTAATGTTTCAGTCATGATCGTAAACATGAATTCTATTTTACAATGTATATTTTACTTTTTGTGCAAATAAAGATTATTTTGGAAAAAAAAAAGTTTGTGGTAAAGTTTTTTTACAAGAAATAAAGCTTCATTGATACAATATTATAAATATTATTTTGAAAATTTTTAAGAAAACCAGCATTAATTATTTTCGTTTACAATAATATGACTGAGAATAGACTACACTGGAGTAATACAATTAGTCTTTCTTAAGTGTTTCGGAAGGAAAAGTTTTCTACACAAGTAGCTAAAAACAACATCTTTTATATGCCAAATAAACAGACTTATAGACCAGAAATTAATATATGTGGATATATTTCTATTTCACTGATTGGTTTGTAACATCAAAAAACTCATCTTTAACTTTTGTTCTCTTTCTTTCCATACTCGTTTTCTTTTGGCAGTTAGAATAAAAATATTTATATTTAAAAGCAGTTGTTGATGATGATGATAAGTATTAGCTTATTAAAATATTTCTTATTTATGTATTTGAAGTCTTTTATAAACTTTATTGACTAATATTTTAAAAGATAGGTTTTTGAAAATAATTTACATTTATTTATTCTATTTTTTAAGACTAAAAGACATTAACAAAAAAAAAAAAAACAGAAAATATTTTTAATCAAAATGTTTTCAAATTAATTTCAATTATATTTAAATTTTTGGAGTTAATCATGTAGTATGTGTTAAATATAAAGTGAAATCTAATAATTAAAATGTTAAAGCTAATTAGCGAAGATCTGCAATGCTTTTAAATGTAGTAATTCAATTTGTTTATTCTAACTGTAATCTCTGCATGCAAGTATACTACGGATGCCCTTCGTGTTTAGAATATAAAATATATTACTGTTCCGAAAAGATCATGTTGAATGTAATGTAAATAAAGAAAGTATATGGTGTATGTGGGAATGAACTACAGAAATAAATGGTAATGTGTAAATTATTAATATCTCTATTAGTCTATAACTCAATTTTTATTTATTTTACTGCTAAATTAAAATGCAATAAAGTTATTATATACACAAAAGTTAAAGTAAATGTACCATCTATTCAGAAATATGAATTAAATCAATTTTTTATTTTAAGAAATAATATTAAATGGATGACTACAATAATTAGATGAATTATTGAAAGTAAATGGTAAACTGATTTTCAGAAATATAAACGTTTAAAAATAAAATAAAAAAGTGATATATATGAGAATCTTCTAATAATTTCTTTATGTTCTTATGAATTACTAGATAAACATGTTTTCTGATAAATACAATACTGTGAAAAATTACTTTTACAATCATGAACAGGACTTAGTATCAGAGATAAAATTAAAAGAGCTAAACAATTTATAATAATTAGTAATGAGATAAAACCTCATTTGTAATTATATGTTGAACTATTTGCGTCATTTAGAATTAATTTTCAAACGTCTTTAGAAAAATTCTTTCTGTTATGTAAACCATTCAATTGTTAGTAATAACACACATGTTAATATGTAATGCAACATTACTTACTTCCTTTCATCAGTACTGGCTTTATTAGTGCAATACTAGAATGGGAATCAAACCTGAAATCTTTAGATTTTAGAATACTGTCTTTAAGATGATACTCTAATCAACTAGGCTATTCTGTTAAAGACAACAGTCAATGGAAATGTGATATATTTATCTAAGACAGTCCTCCTGCTTTTCTCCATTTTTTCTTAAGGCTAAAGTTAATGAGAGATTTCCAAATATCATGAATACACAATAGTATTAAGATAAATTCTGAGATATCATTTGTTCATTTTTATTGTCTATAGCAAATAAATATTATTATCTATTTATAAAAAAAGTCAATTTCTTGAAAGGGAATATAATATTGAACATCAAAGTTATTGATTAAATGCAACACTTCCATTAGCAAACTAAATCAATGTTTTACAATTTAAGATCTAAGAATCAAATTTTTAAATGAGACATTATATATATATATATATATATATATATATTATAAAGGACTTGAACTCAGACTTCCAAGATTTCTACAGCTATAAACTCCATCTTATACAACCGATACACATGACCACATACATGTGAAAAAGATAATGCTCTCCAATGTTCTAAATAAACACTCATTAGCTGATCCAGATCATCATCTCCTACATATATATACAATCAGTGATTAGTTTTATAGTAAAATAGCAAATCTTCAAACTTTAATGGACAAGATTCAATCTTCTCCATTCTCCAACTCTTCAGCCATTCATATCATTGAAACTGATGATGAAACACTCAAAACCTTGTTGATACACTCAATCTTATAAACTGATACACATGACCACATACATGTGAAAAAAATAAATGATCTCCAGTATATATATATATAATAATATTTCAAATCGATGTCTGTATTTCTTCAAAATAATATACGTAACTTTATAAATAAATATTTGAAAATACAGTAATTAAAAGTCTATAAAATTATATGTATAACTATAACTTAGAAGCGCTTTCATTACCTTGCAGATTTAAATTGTTAACTTTTTCATAATTCAATGTCAACTTTCCCATAATTCTTAAGATCACAGAATTATGGGAAAGTTGACATTGAATTATGGGAAATTTAACATTTTAAATGTGATAGTTGACAAAGCTACAAGGTAGTGAAAGCGCTTCTAAGTTATAGTTATACATATAATTTTATAGACTTTTAATTACTGTATTTTCAAATATTTATTTATAAAGTTACATATATATATATATATATATTGTGCTGAACCAGCATTCATCATTTGGTCCAGATCACCATATCCTACACATATATACAATCAGTGCTCAGTTTTATATTAAGATAGCAAATCTTCAAGCTTTAATGGACAAGTTTCAATCTTCTTCACTCTCCAACTCTTCAGCCATTCATATCATTGAAAATCTGATGATGAAATACTCAAAAGTTCTTGTTAATGCCTTCTAATTACATTAAGTTTAGTATAAAAATTATACTTATATTTGAATATCATATATTCACCTTATATTCTGTCCATCTCTCTTCTGTGTATTTGAATGAACATATTAAGGTCCTACATGTGAGTGGTCAGAGTGAATTGAAGTCAACTTGGGTGTGACAATAGTAGTGGCATCAACAAGGACTTTGAGTGTTTTTTCATCGAATTTTTAATGATATAGATGGCTGAAGAGTTGGAGAGTAGGGAATATTGAAACTTGCCCATTAAAGTTTGAATATTTGTTATCTTAATATAAAACTGAGCATGATTGTATGACCAAGTGATGAATGCTGTTTTAGCATGAAATACATAGATTGGAGTTCATTTACCTTTTTCACATATATATGGTCATGTGTATCAGTTGTAAGAATAAAGCACATAGCTCTAGAGGGTTTGAAAGTCTGAGTTTAAGTCCCTTCTAATTACATTTAGTATAGACATTATATTTATATTTGAATATTATATACACTACAATTATCAAATAATATTATTAAAGTGACTTATGATTGACATGCTGTTATGATTGATTAATCTTTTAAAATTATTTAAAACTTAATAAACCATTTAAAATTTAAGTACAAATTAGATGCTGTGTATGTGCAGATCCATTATCCTTAGAGGGTAATTGGTTTATTCTATTAGAGGTTCCCTTTTGATGATAAATAATTTAATTCACTTTTATTTAAAAGATGCGAAATTTTATCACTAATATTAATTAAGTTAATTTATAAAACAATCAAATACAGGATTAGATATTTTGTAATTCCACCCTATTTGTTATATTCGTAGAAGTATAAAACCCTTAGTAAATTTTTTAGTATTAATCTTTACAACAAATTTGTTTCAAAATTGATAATTCACTTATCCGAATATACTATCTCTATATTAGTGTAATGATATTATTTATTATTCATTTCTTAATTAATAATTTCCAAAAAAAGTGCATTAAGGTATAATGGAATATAATATATTATCTGATAGACACTTTTTCAAAGGCATGTTGTTTAGTAATGTAAATTAACATACTGCATTACAGAACTTTTTAATATGTGAACATCATTTGTCAATCTTAGTTTAAAAATAATCTGTTCTTTAATTATCCTACTTTTTAATATTTTTAAATTTTTTATTAATGTTAATTTCAAGACTAATAGATCCTGTAGATAGTGATTCACGGAACAATTAATTCCCGTAATTCATATCCCGAAACACTATGCAAGTGCAAATGTAAAGATATTTATTTAAAAAAAAATGTTTGAAGCATAGTTAAAATGCAGTAATTTATAGATAGAAGAATAAAAATATTTATTAAAATTAAAAAAGATATTTAATATGCAGTTGTTTAATAAATTTTTTTCAATTATGATTTTCAAAAATAAAATGAGATAAAATTTGTAAATTAATTTTATATTTTGCCAGGTATTGTTGAGAAATAAAATAGATATTTAATTCTTTTAAATAAAAAAAACTTAAATATTGAAGTTGGAAAATATAGATAAACAATATTATATGTTGAAATGTCTTTTCTTAAGTGTAGTTCGATATTTATTTGCAATGCAGCAAATGTAATTCTTAATTTTCTTAAGTTTATTTATTATAAAAAAAATACAGTATTATCATATATATTTACATTGCAAATTGTAATTTAGAATCTACTTGAGGAAATCATTTAAACATAAAAGTTTTATTCAATTGGCCAAATGAAATTTTTTTTTTATTTGCCTAAACTGGAAATATTCCAAGAACCTTTTAGTTTTTAAATATATCTCTCTCACTGGTGAACTAAAATATGGGGTTAAGAAAATAATATATTTTCAGTGCTCAATACTGATACAGATAAAAGTCACTCTTTAATTTGTTTTAATAAAAATTCTAAACCATAAGTAAAATATTTTTTACTATAAAAACATAATTAAATTATAAATTCAATGAAACTAAAAAATAATTCGAATAAATAAATTTTGTTCATTACAAGTATATATATATACATAAGTATATATATATACATACACACATGTATACATACACAAAAAGGAGCTGTAATATTCATTACATTTTGTTTCAAACCTACTTCACATACATTGTATATAACAACTCACATTTTGTTGATAAAGTTTGATTAGAGTAGAATAGTATACACAAGCGCTTTAAAACGTTAGTTGAAGAAGCTGTTAATAGCAAATAATCAAAATGAGTTAATCCAGTTTAAGCGCTTTTGAGGTATTATTCCTCATAATCATAACTAAAAATAGTAATAGTCATTGTAATATTATTAAATGGTAATATAGGCAAATGTATATGTAAATTAATCAGCTGGTCCATTTTCTGGAGATAGCGAAGCATGTGTCACATCTATTAAGGGTGTTATTATCATTGATGATAAAATATGTCTCTTTTATCTTTCTTTTGCAGTTGTTACTTTCAGTGCACACAATTTTGGGGTTGGAGGGTTCAAATCTATGGCCAGCCTGCTTCTCATGTTCAAGGAATATTGAAATGCTGTCATTGTTTTTTTGCACTCTCCTGTATGCATACATAAGCTGAGTGGCTCTATTATTGACAGTGACCTTAGTTTTCACATAATATGTGGCGCTGCATCTGGCCTGAGGGCATAAAATTCTGTATACAATCTGAGGTGTTTGGCTTGGGTCAATCTTGTCCTTTGCATTATTAATTAGTCTGTTTGTGTTGGGGTGTGTGTGTGAAAATCAACTTTAAATTTATTAGATAAAGTTTTAATGAGCTGTTTAGCTACTTTGGGGATGTAAGGAAGAGTAATTTGAGGTTTGACTTTAGCTGTTAATTTTTATAAAATTGACCAATCTTCTTGGTAATCAATCTGTAGTTAAAGCCTACTGTTAATTGTTCTTTGATGTAGCTTGAGATATTAGCCTTCCTATCAGCTTTGAACTTGCATAAATGTAGATTTCTAAATAAAAATGCATTTAGACCTGTGAATTTATGTGAAGTAGGTGATTAGAGTTTGGGTGGCTGAATCCTCTGACTTCAAATGATTTGATGGACATACAATAACTCAGCACTCTGCCTTCTTTATGTAAAAGTAAATCCAAATGTTTTAGTTTCTGTATCTCATTTTTCCAGGTGGTATTAACAATTAATTTACTTTGCAGCTGTATCTCATTTTGGATGTTTATAATTGTATTTCTTAGGCTTGCATATTGGTTATTGGATTATAAATATACAGTACTTTTCAACACCCCCCCCCACACATATATATATATATATTTGTACTATATATATATAAATTAAAATTTTAGTATAAACAAAACTTTGAAAAAGTAAGAATATAATTCTTAATAGGTATACTAAGGAGTCACATTAACAAATATTTTACTGAGTATGTATTCACTTGTACATTTACTGGAAAAAATAAGAATAAGAAAAAAATGTTCTGTAATATATTTTTATTTTGTAAATAAAGTAATTAGCAAAATGTCCGACTTTCATAAACAATTAAATACATTTTGGCCAATATTATTTTTTCAATAACTTTTTTCTTATAGAATCATAATAGTAATCTCATTATTAAGAAACCATGATCTCTTTTTAATTGTTTTACTGTTTTAAGTGAGAATAAATTTTTAATATGTTCTGCAAAATTGTAAAACTTTTAGCATTCAGTTTAGAAAACATTTTATTAATGATATACTACCCATCAAATTAGGAAATAATAAGGGAAAAGAATGTATATGCTTTCAATATAAATTGATGAAATTTTATTATTAAGCATGATTATGTACAATTCTTCAAATCAGAAAAGTGACTGTTGGCATATTATACAATTTATTTACAATTTTTTAATACCTCTGAACTAGTTATATTTATGAATATCTGTTTTTTTATTTGTTTATTTACATTTTTGTTTATTTGTTTATATATATTTGTTTTTCACAAGCATAAAACTAAAGTTGCATATATTAATAGTGTATAGTTAGCATCTTAACTGTATGAATATATGTATATCATTTTCATCCATTATCAGTTCTCTGAAGAATAAAGTTCTTTCCACATTTAATCTATCTTCTCCAATCTCCTTCATTATCATCCCAACACACTTCCTCATATCATCATTTATGTCACATACGGTCTCTTTTTATGTCTTTTAAAATCTTTTGAAATCCAGTTTAAAATATCAAACATTCATCTATTATCATATCTTCTAAAAATATGTTCATCCCAATTCCACTTTAGTCTCTTAAGTTTTTCAATGGTGTCAGTAACAATTGTTTGTTCTTGATCCCATGTATTTTGTTTGCATTTCTTCTTGTTACTCCTAACATGCATCTGTCCATACTTCACTGAGGATCTGAAGTCTCTCTACTGCTTTTCTGTTATATGTTCAAGTGTCAGATTCATAACGTAAGATTGATGAGAGCACATTTATTAAAAAGCTCCTTTTTTCAAAAACATAGGCATATTTCCTTTTAATATTAAGGTATTTGTATCAAAAAACAGTCCAATCAAATTTTAATTCTATGATTAATTTCATTCATTATGCTTCCATCAATAGAAATAATTAGACCAAGGTATTTGTTGTTGTTACCTGCTTCTAACTCATCATTATCAAATTTTATTTACTTCTTTTGAGAAAATCCATTGAACATTACTTTAGTTTTTTAATATTTAATTTTAATTCTACTTTCTTACTTTGCTCTAAAGCATTAGCCCAAAAAACAAAACTGCTTCATCTGCAAAATCTAAATAACTTAAATAATTTTCATTTATTTTTACCCTATTAGGTTCCCATTTTAATCCACAAAATACTTCTTGCAAAACAGCTACAAACATTTTTGGAGATATGGAGTCATTCTGTCTGTCATATTGTTACTTAATCTAATTGTTGCCAAAGTGTTGCGTTTTATAAATATTCTTCAGAATATGACAATATTATGGATCTATATCTTGATTTGATCCAATGATTTAATCACTGAAGAAATACTTATAGAATCAAAAGCCTTTTCATAATCTTGCAAATTCAAAGCATAATAGCAACTCCATATTCATTGGTACTTTCTGTAACTTCTCTCAATACTTGGATATGATTCACTGTACTAAAACATTTTTAATTCCAGCTTGTTTTTTGGTTGGTTAAAATTGAAAGTTTGCTTTAGATGATTGGAATTATTTTGATAAAATTGTTATATAAAGATGATAAAAGACTGATTGATATCTGTAATTTTG